>JBBPBX010059070.1:0-18097 GCA_038048925.1 Garcialebias charrua | reverse complement strand
TATATATATATATATATATATATACAGGTAGTCCCCGACTTACGAGCGCTCTGACTTACGAGGTCCCGGACTTAAGAGCATGCATCTCATTAAAAAAAAAAAAAAAATTTATTTTTTTTTTTTACTTTATTTTTTTTTTTTTTTATAAATGAATACATGTACAGTACTGGACAGTCACCAAGCACTTAGCCTATCCTAACACAGTTTTTAAAGATGAAGGAATAAGTTGAATTGTCTCCCTTTCACATAAAGGGAGCAAGCTCCCTATGGAGCCTGCAGGGAGGAGGGAGACAATTCAACTGACTCCTTCATCTTTAAAAACTGTGTTAGGATAGGCTAAGTGCTTGGTGACTGTACAGTACTGTACATTTATCTATTTATAAATAAAAAACAATAAAAAAATAAAAATACTGTATATACTGTATATTTTTAATAAATAGATAAATGTACAGTACTGTACATTTATCTATTTATAAATAAAAAACAATAAAAAATAAAAATACTGTATATACTGTATATTTTTAATAAATAGATAAATGTACAGTACTGTACAGTCACCAAGCACTTAGCCTATCCTAACACAGTTTTTAAAGATGAAGGAGTCAGTTGAATTGTCTCCCTCCTCCCTGCAGGCTCCATAGGGAGCTTGCTCCCTTTATGTGAAAGGGAGACAATTCAACTTATTCCTTCATCTTTAAAAACTGTGTTAGGATAGGCTAAGTGCTTGGTGACTGTCCAGTACTGTACATGTATTCATTTATAAAAAAAAAAAAAGTAAAAAAAATATATATATATTTTTTTTTTTTTACTATGTGATCCTACTTACGAATTTTTGACATACGAGCGCCCCCTAGGGACGGAACTCGCTCGTAAGTCGGGGACTACCTGTACTCAGGGAATCACAAGGAACTCAGGAGACAGAGGCAACAGAAGACAATGCCAGGACAACGATAAACACAGAGATACAGACTTATTTTTGATTTGATTTGATGTTTATTCATTCATTTTAAAAGAACAATACAAAACAGTTTCATCAGATACAAGGATGAATAGACTTTTAGCTGAATGGATGGATGGATAGACAGTTAGCTGAATGGATGGATGGATGAATAGACAGTTAGCTGAATGATGGATGAATAGACAGCTGAATGGATGGATGAATAGACAGTTAGCTGAATGGATGGATGAATAGACAGTTAGCTGAATGGATGGATGGATAGACAGTTAGCTGAATGGATGGATGGATAGACAGTTAGCTGGATGGATGAATGGATGGATGAATAGACAGTTAGCTGAATGGATGGATGGATAGACAGTTAGCTGGATGGCTGGCTGGATGGATGGATGAATAGACAGCTGAATGGATGGATGAATAGACAGTTAGCTGAATGGCTGGATGAATAGACAGTTATCTGAATGGATGGATGAATAGACAGTTATCTTAATGGATGGATGAATAGACAGTTAGCTGAATGGATGGATGAATAGACAGTTATCTTAATGGATGGATGAATAGACAGTTAGCTGAATGGATGGATGAATAGACAGTTAGCTGAATGGATGGATGAATAGACAGTTAGCTGGATGGATGGATGGATGGATGAATAGACAGTTAGCTGAATGGATGGATGAATAGACAGTTAGCTGGATGGCTGGATGGATGATCTTTAACAAGTTCTAAAATCATTAAAATTTAACCTCAGCTTGTGCCTCTGACCCAACAGAACCTCCTTCAGCAGCAGAACCCTCTGTGGTTCTCTGCAGGACTTCATCAGTCTCTCTCCTGGTTCTGGAGGAGTTCTGACCCACTCTTCTTTCCATTGTTGCTTCAGTTCTTTGAGGTTTCTGCTCAGCTCTCTGAAGGTCCCACCTTCAGGTTCAGGTTCTGGACTCTGACTGGGCCGTTGATTTGATTTGATGTTTATTCATTCATTTTAAAAGAACAATACAAAACAGTTTCATCAGATACAAGAATACAAGTAGGATAAAATGAAAGGAGCAGAAAGAAGATGAAATCTTATTATATCTGCCCCTTATTTCACAGTTTGTTCAACCAATGATAACCTTCAAACTACATCACAAAATGAATAACTCTACTTAATTTTTCTAACTGTAATACACAAACTACATCACAAAATGAATAACTCTACTTAATTTTTCTAACTGTAATACACAAACTACATCACAAAATGAATAACTCTACTTAATTTTTCTAACTGTAATACACAAACTACATCACAAAATGAATAACTCTACTTAATTTTTCTAACTGTAATACACAAACACACTAAGCTACATCATAAGTACAACATAAGTGTAATACACAAACACACTAAGCTACATCATATATAGTTTTTGAGCAAGTCCTTTTTGACCTTTTTCTTAAATGTATACATTGATTTTGCATTTTTAACATCACTCTCCAGAACATTCCACAATCCAACTCCCTGAATTGAGGTAGACCGTCCCTTTAAGCTGGTTCTGAATTGTGGTTTGATGAATATCTGTCCCTTTGAGATTGTAATAACTTTGTCTAAATTTCTTTGGATATTTAAAGGTAATGTGTTATTATGAGCCCTATACATAACTGATAAAATACTATATTCTACCAATTCCTGGAATTTCAATAAATTTAGCTGAAGAAACAAGGTGTTTGATGGGTGACTGAAATGTTTTCTGGTGATTACTCTTACAGCTCTCTTTTGTAAAATAAAAACAGGCTTTGTAATTGTTTTGCACGCTTTTCCCCAAACCTCAATACAATAGATTAAATGTGGAACAATGATTGTGTTATACAACATATACAGAGCTTTATCAATTAAAAAATCCCTGACTTTATATACAGGTACATGAACACACAGCATGACAATCACAAACACCTGGACAACAAAATGGAGGAGATAAGCAAGACAATTAACAGAGAGACCAGGGAGTGTAGGGATGGGGACCCACCACCTGAGAGCAACATGCTTACAACTGTTATCTTGAAGTTCTAGGGTGTAGAGAGCCACAGAAACGGTTATGGTAGGCCGGATTTGGCCCACGGGCCTTGAGTTTGACACATGCGATCTAGTGGTACTAAAAGTAACAAAAGAAGAAAAAAAACAGCCAAATATGTCTGCAGTTTAGCTAACAGACTTTGGAATGGGTACATTTTGTCCTTGTCAAACCTGTTGAAGAGAACCAAACTAAATACTCTGAAACTCAAACAACTTACTGTATAACAGTTCATGCACCGCTAGTTGGCAGTGTAGTGCAAATATTGCATAACTTGCTGGCTTGTTGAATTTAATTAGCGGATTAGAATTAGCTTCCCCTAATTTTCATAAGACATTAGTGCTTTTGAAATTGCGGACCTAAATAAATTAATTAGTGCTTTAGAAATAGCGGAACTAATTTTTGGATTAGCGTTGCCCACCACTGGCCCGAAGTATCCGACCAAGACGCCGAATATGGTCACAAAGGAGAAACTGTGGATTCCGCCCAGAACCTGGCGCAAATCCTTCCGGAACCGGACTTGTCGGTACTTGCTCTGTTCGACCTGTGTCATAGGGCGGCGGATGCCCTGCAGGTCACATGGCCAGACCCCACGTCTCGCCAACAGGCTACGAAGCTAGCGGGAAGCTAGCCTGGCCCTCGCCTTCCTGCACAGCTCCGCTCAATTTTCATTTCCCTTCACTGCACAGTCTGGGACTTCTCTCATTAACAACCATTTCTCCGGTAGATTTTTGTTCGGACCAATCAGAGAACAGAAGGGGCGGAGTTTTTGGCCCCTAACCTACGCCCCCACCTGTCCCAGCGCAGCCAGCTCGCAGCGCATGTTCTCATTCAAAGCGATGCAGGAGTCCTGCATCGAGGACTGTTGTATAAATGACACAAAATGTATTAATTTCCCCTTCTTAATCCCTTATCTGGAGTTTTCTTTTGTTTTTTTGGCCAAAAGTCAAGTGTTCGCTCCCTCCTCCTCCTCCTTCTCCTCCTCTCCCTCCGCTGAACACGGAAATGCCCCCACCTGTCCCAGCTCGCAGCCGCATGTTCTCATTCAAAGCGATGCATGACTGTTTTATATGTGACACAAATTTATTAATTTCCCCTTCTTAATCCCTTATCTTGAGTTTTCTTTTGTTTTTTTCCCAAAAGTCAAGTGTTCGCTCCCTCCTCCTCCTCTCCCTCCGCTGAACAAGGAAACGTCTCAGGTTGTCACGAGAGAATTAAAGTCAGGTTTTAAGTTGCTGCCCGAGTCCCATCAGATTTCCTGGTCTTCTGGTGTGTTGGACCAGCGCTCCATGGTTTTATTTTATTAGGACGTTTTATTATCATATATTATAAACACAGAATATACAACGGAGCGAGAGAAAATTCAGCAGGAGGCGGAGCTGAAGTCAAGTTCAGAAGACCACAGGGGAGCAGCCATCAGCAGAGCCCATGCCTCCAGCAAGAATCGTTTGTCAATGGACAGGTTCCAGACCCTTGTCTGAAGCGAAGTGAAGGACAGGGTATGGTTTCAACCAGGCTAGCGGGAAGCCACTTCTACATGAAGCAGCCGACAACGTCGCAGAAAATGCCCATTTTTCCGGACTTCCTCATGGAGCTCAAACGCTCCTGGGCGGAACCCGGAGCTTCCATCATGTTGCCATTATCCCGACTCCTTGATGTTGCGGGAATGGAGACAGTGGGCCTTGCCAGCGCACCCCTGATAGAGGAGACTCTGGTGGCTCACTTGGCCCCCACAGCCACGGGGACGAAACCAGCGCTACCCAGCAGGGCCTGCCGCGCTTCGGAGAAACAACTCGAGAAGTGCTACAAGGCTCAGGGCCTCGCAGCTCGCGCAATGAATGCATCGTCCATGGTGCAGGCGTACCTGGCAGAAAAACTGCAAGATATCCAGGTAACAAAAGACGAGCAGGCCGCAACGGAGGCCATGGAGGAGGCCCGCCGTGCCTCTGACCTTGTGCTCCGCATGATGGGGACAATAGCCATTTCCCAAGGCAAAGCAATGGCGGAAATAGTTGTCGCCCAGCGCCATCTTTGGCTAACATTGTCGGACCTCCCGGAAAACCAGAGGTCCACTTTCCTCTAGCACCCGATCGAGTCAACGGGATTCTTCAGGGGAGCCCTGGAACGCATCCAGACCAGGATGGAACAAAGACGCAAACAAGCGGAAGCCCTCCGCGAGGGGTTGCCGAGGAAAAGCTTTGCACCCCCCAAAGGAAGACACGCGTGGCCTCCCACGGAAGAGACCCGCTGGTGACAGTGAAACTTTCCAGTACCGGCCGAGGACCTCTTCAGTGACCCCATGTGGAAAGCAGACTCTGACCTGATGAAACAGGATTAACTGATAATTTTACAGGTTTGCCCGTCCACGTGGTACGGGAACCTAACTTTTTGAGCCCAGTCTCCCCTTGTAAAAAAACTACGAGGAACTAGTGGCATGTGTGGGCGCACCAAACATGACTCGCCTATTGCATGTGTAAACAAAACAAACACTGTTTCAGACATGTACAAAAATAAAAGTACCAAAGCACAGACTGCCCTGGTTCTTGACTCGAGTCCCATTTTTATAATAAACCACATGGTCAAACTATGAACCGCAGCGAGATACATGAGCTCTGCCAGAGACGGTCAGATCTCGCGATATCTTCTGTCGGGCCAACCAGCCTGCTCGAAAGAGCGCAAGAGGGGTCAAAGGTCACCCCTTCTGCGCTAAAACACGACGAGCAGCAATTCAACATGCCCTCCAGACTCAGCGCGCATGCGCAGGCCTGGAAGGCGTGCCTACCAAACGATTGGGTCCTGACAACGATATGTCACGGGCTCAAGTTGCAGTTCTCAAAAAGACCGCCCCTCTTCACAGGGGTGTTGCAATCTAAGATCAACCCTACACGTGCACACGTGTTGAGGGAGGAAGTTTCGACGATGCTGCAAAAGGGAGTGATTAGTTTGGTCTCAGGATGCAAACTACGCTCTGGCCACTACAGCAAGTACTTCCTGGTGCCCAAAAAGGATCATTCCCTGAGACCGATTCTGGATCTCAGGACTCTCAACAAAAGGATTAAACATTTAAGTTCAAGATGCTTACACTGTGGCAAGTTCTCCAGTCTGTGAGACCTGGAGACTACGCGTGTACAGTGGATTTAAAAGATGCCTATTTTCATATAGGCGTGTGGAGGAAACACAGAAAGTTCCTCCGCTTTGCCTTCGAGGGAAACGCTTATGAATTCAAAGCTTTACCCTTTGGTTTAAAGACTGCTCCGCGTACATTTACTAAATGTCTGGATGCAGCCCTTACCCCTCTTAGGAATCAAGGACTCAGGGTCATGAATTACTTGGATGACCTGCTGATTCTGGCTGAAAGCAGAAAGCAGGCCCAGTCACACTCCTATAAGGTGATTTCTCACCTGGAGTCTCTCGGTTTTGTCATAAACCTACAAAAAAGCGATTTGACTCCATCACGGGTTACCGTATTTCTGGGAGTACAGATCGACACTGTCCGGTACAGAGCATGGCTCTCGAAGGAACGAGTTTCCTCCATTCGCCGTTGCCTGGAAAGATTTAAACTGGACCAACGGGTCCCTGTGAAAACCTGCCAACGCCTTTTAGGCCTCTTGGCGGCAGCCATTCCCTGTGTGCCACACGCATTACTGAAAATGCGGCCCATACAAGTATGGCTAAACCAACTAATACAACCCGACCTGCCTAATCAAGCAGGAAAGGTTAGGATAGATTCAGAGTGCCTGAAGGCCCTGGAACCCTGGAGAGATTTGTCCGTTTTCACGGAAGGGGTCTCAAAGGGAAGGGTGTCATCTCGTGTGGTCATCACGACGGACGCCTCAAAAACAGGATGGGGGGTGATCTGTAGAAATCAGAACGCCCGCGGCCTTTGGAATGAGCAGGAAGCGAGATTACATATCAACTTCCTGGAGTTGCTGGCCGTATTCCTCTCATTAAAATACTTCTTCAACAAAGGTCTGATTGCTGGACAACATATCCTGGTGAAATCAGATAACAGGACCACAGTGTCCATCAACAGAGAGGGAGGGACAAGGTCCCAGGTCCTCCTCGGACTGGCACAGAGGATGCTCACATGGTGTGCTCCAAGAATCTTGTCACTTAGGGCGACTCATATCCCTGGTGAACTAAATTATGGAGCGGATGCCCTCTCTAGAGCATATCTTTTGGTGTCAGAATGGAGCCTGAACCCATGGATTGTGGAACAGATCTGGTCACAATTTGGGAGAGCCTCTGTGGACCTGTTCGCTTGCAGGGCTAGCTCACACTGTGACCTCTACTTCTCCTTGAGAGAAGCAGATGCTCCATTGGGTATGGATGCTCTGGCACATGATTGGCCTGTAGGGGTGCTCTACTATGCCTTTCCACCTGTCCCTCTGATCGGGGCGACACTGGAACGGGTACGCCAGGGAGCCCTCTCCCTGATTCTCACAGCCCCCAGGTGGCCACAGAAAATGTGGTTCCCGGAGTTGATATCAATGTTATCAGGGATACCATGGCAATTGCCTTCTCACAGGGACCTGCTGACTCAGGCACGTGGACAGCTTCTACACCTACGTCCAGGGTTATGGCAACTTTCAGCCTGGCCTCTGAAGGGAACTAGCTGTGAGCCTAAGGCTTTGGTTGCTTTGTCCCAAAACAAACAACAACAACATTCACAAGGGTACCCCTTGGTGTTTATGTTTTGCCTAGGAGATGTCTATTGGAAGGGTTTCCCCTCTCCCTATCTGATCTCCAACATCAGGATGGGCTCCACTTGTTAGTCGTGCCCTATATATAAAAGAAAGAAAGGTTTTCTAGTAAGGACCTGGTAGGTTACCCTTTGCTTGTCCTGGGTTTTCTACCTCCACATTTGTCACCCAATTTCTTGTGACGTGGTGGGTCCATTTTTCCTCCTGTTTCTCAGGATGCTCCAGTGGGAAAAGGAGATGATGAGTATTCACACTGATGGAGCATGCTTAGGCTGTCTCTAGTTGGTGTTGTACAGTATATATATATGCCCAGTGGAAACATCACGTTGATGTTCTTTACATTCTGCATTTTTTCCTCTTAGCATGTGCTTTCTACATTCCCTGCAGAAAGCAGCTGGGAGCTGCCTGTCTTTTAGGACGGATGTTCTCACATGCACTTTGCTGAGCATTTCAAGGGCGTGAATGGATTACGTTCCCATAGCAAGTACTGTATGTTGCACCGAGAGACCAGACTGAAAGGGAACTGAAAGTTATGTGTAACGGGTGTCAGAATCCCGGACCCGTTAGCAGCAGATGAAGCTGGAAAAACAACAAGTAAATGAGCACAGGGAGACGCAGTCTGTGTTGCTCTAGTTTCTCTCAGCTTATGAGAAACGGCTGAGCAACAGGCAGCTCAAAGTCCCCATGCGCCACCTACTGGTGAAACACCGTTATTACACCCCTCGTCACTAACCCCTGTTAACAACAAATAAAATATCTTCTTATCAGAACCCCATAAACATTTAAAGAAATGCATGTTTGTTTGTTTGTTTTTTTCTTCCACTTTTGTGAGCACACACCAGTGGGCATCACACACTCCCGGCAAAAATAAAAATGGCTCTGACATAAAAAAAAACTTAAAACAAATTGTCCTTAAACCCAATTTCACCAACTAAACCTTCTCAACCGCATAGCAATCTGGGTGGAATGCTCACAAATGGTGTGTGGTAAATATGATGTTGCCATGGAAGTTGAGTACACAAAAAATAATTTGGGTACTGCACACTCAGTGAAGAACTAGGTAAATATGAATATTGCATTGGGTGAACAAAAACTGCATTCAGATTTGCATGTGACTGTACTGATGGCTCCCCCAATGAGTCATACGTGAGGAAGTGCCTGGGCCTTTTATTGCGTGTTGACCTCCTGACCTCTGTCTGATCAAGTTCAGTAGGAGGGATCATGAATTGATTTTCAGGCTCTGGTCCTACGGATCGGTTGATCTCCTCCTCTTCCACAGGTCTGGGCGAGACAGGTATGGTTGCGTCCATGTCTTGCTCAGGTGCATCGTTTAGAGATTCCAAGATGGCTTCTGGTGAATATTCAGTAGGTGTCTGATTTTCATCCCCAACTGTTTCAGGGGTTCTCCCAGAAGTTTGAGACAAAGTTGTCTGAGGCAACAGAGATGTCTCGTATGGAAACCTTTGCTCAGTTCTTTGTGCTGGTACCCTAAGCCAGTATCCTGAGGGGAAATTATCATCTGAATCAGATGTTTCACCATTAATCTCTTCCCTCTCTGTTCTTGTGTCCTTTCCTTGCCTTTGTTTGTGGGTCTGTTTTCTGGCAGGAACCAACTTTGTTTGGTGCAGTGTCTCTTCCACAGGTAGGTCGTTTACCAGCATAAGGAGGTTGCGATGCAACGTCCTGGTCTTACTCTGGTCTCCTGATTCAGGGCAGACAACATACACTGGGCTGTCCGCTAGCTGTCTTTTAACTAAGTAAACAGCTTTCTCCCAGTAAGTCCGTAATTTGCCCGGTCCCCCACGTTCACTGAAGTTCCGGACCAAAACTCTGTCTCCTGGGTGCAGAGTTACTCCTTTTGCCTTCCTGTCGTATGTCACTTTCCCCTTTGCACTAGCCTTGGTGCTGCTTTCACTGGCAATCCGGTAAGCTTGTGACATCCGCTCTGCCCATTTCTCTGCATATCCTTTAGGTGTTTCCGACTCCTTGTCTCCAGCCAATCCAAACAACAAGTCAACTGGGAGGTGTGGGTGACGGCCATAAAGAAGGAAAAAAGGTGAGTAGCCTGTTGACTCGTGGCGTGTGCAATTGTACGCATGTACAACATGCGGGAGGTGATCCTTCCACCGCAGCTTTTCACTATCAGTCAAGGTCCGTAACATCTGGAGGATGGTGCGATTTAGCCTCTCGACTGGATTCCCTTGGGGATGATATGGTGTTGTTCGTGAGTGGCTCACCCCAGATAACAACTGCAAAGTTTGGAACAACTTATTTTCAAATTCACGGCCCTGGTCATGATGCAACTTTGATGGATATCCAAATCGAGGAATGAAGTCATTGAACATTAGCTCAGCAGCTGTCTTTCCACTTTTATTTCTTGTAGGATATGCCTGAGCAAATCTTGTAAAATGATCAACCACTACTAATATATATTCAAACCCTCCCACGCTGGCTTCTAAATGCAGATAATCAATACACACCAGCTCTAGAGGGAAACTGGAAGTGATACTGCACATAGGTGCCCGGTCATATGTGACAGGTTTCTTGGCTTTGATGCACAAACACTTTTGAGTGACATATTCTTCAATTTCTTTAGCCATGAAGGGCCAGTAAAACCTGTCCCTTGCCAAATGAAGCACTTTCTCTGTGCCCACGTGGCTCATCTCATTGTGCAGATGTTTCAGGGCTAATGGTCGATACTTGGTAGGAAGGACAAGTTGTTTTTTCTCTCCAGCGAATCTGTAAAGGAGGTTGTTTTCCAAACGGAGTTTACTCCATTCATGCAGCAATTTCTGAGTGTCTCTGCCAACTGTTTTACGTATTCCCTCTGTTAACGTAATGTTGGATGCTTTCATTTCTCTGACCTGGCCTATGGCTGAATCCTCTTTTTGTGCCTTGACAAGATCCTCATGGCTTATGGTCGGGAGATCAGAATGGGGTTGTTGGTCAGAACCTTTGGAAGAAGTAATGAGTGCTGCCACCCATGCTACATCTTTGCGCCAAGCTGCTTGACTCCCATCCCATGTTGCACACACCGCTTCATCTGGGAAATCCTCAGTGCAAGTCTTCCCATACGTCTCCATATCAAGAGGAAAACGAGACAGTGTATCAGCATCTATATTGGACTTCCCAGGCCGGTATCTAATGTCGAACCGAAAATCTGAGAGTTCACCCACCCACCTATGACCAACTGCATTAAGTTTGGCTGTACTTAAAATGTAGGTCAACGGGTTGTTGTCTGTGTACACCGTAAAGTGAGGGGCATAGTACAGGTAATCACGGAATTTCTCACACACGGCCCATTTCAATGCAAGAAACTCGAGTTTCCCACTGTGCAGATGGTAATTGCGTTCGGCTGGTGTAAGTGTCCTGGAACCGTACCCAATCACTCTCAGTTTCTCATTCTGCTGTTGGTACAAAATGGCTCCCAACCCCTGGTCTGATGCATCGGTATGCAGGACAAATGGTAGACTAAAATCCGGATATGCCAGAACAGGTGGATTTGTTAGGACACTAATTAGCTGTTCAAGAGCTTCCTGGTGTTTGGTGGTCCAGTTAACTGGCGCTCTGGAAGATAGTTGGGGTTGTTTGGCCTTCCCACTCCGGGCTGAAGTCTGAGCTGTACCTGATTTATTCTGGAGCAGCTCATAGATCGGTTTAGCAATCCGGGAAAAATCCTGGATATATGAGCGGTAATAGCCAAGAAATCCAGCCAATCTCCTAACCTCTCCGACTGTCGTTGGTTGCTTTTTAGTCAATGTGTGGATCGCTTCCAAATCATGGGGATCTACTTTGACCCCTTCGGCAGACACAAGACGACCCACATATCGAACTTCTGACTTGAACAGTTCACATTTTTCAGCTCTCAGTTTCACTCCATGACGTTGGAGGGCCTGTAGGACCTGGCGGAGTGCTTCAACATGTTCCATAAATGACTTGGAATAGCAAAGTACATCATCTAGATATGGAATGCAGCACTCATCTCGAAGTGGTCCTAACATTTCCTCCATACTCCGCTGAAATGTTGCAGGGGCGTTCGAAAGCCCAAATGGGATTCGAACCCACTCATAGAGTCCCCACGGGGTGGTAAAGGCGGTGAATTGGCGCGACTTCTCTGCAACAAAACCTTGGTGATAGGCTTTGCCCTGGTCTAGAATACTAAACCATGCATTTCCTCCAAGGGTGTCGGTCAAGTCCTTTATTCTGGGTAGTGGGTGTCGATCAGGTACCGTCTTTTTGTTTAAGAGGCGATAATCAATACATAGCCGCAGGCTGCCGTCTTTCTTTCGAACACACACAACCGGTGCAGAGTACGGGGACTTGGATTTGACTATCCAGCCTTTAAGTAACAGGTCCTGTATATACTCTTTCACTTCTCTAAAGAGAGGTTTTGGAACAGAAGAGTAGGCGGCTCTTACAGGAATCTGATCTTGGAGTGTGATCGACATTTGTAGACTAGGTATACATCCAATATCATGGCTGTCCCGTGCAAAAGCTCCAGCTTCTTCACAAAGCATCTTATTCACCACTGACCTCTGAGCATTCGAAGTCAGTCAAAGAAAATATTCAACATTTTCTGGTCCCGAGTTTCGGCACCAGAAAATGTTGAATATTTTCTTTGACTGACTTCGAATGACGAAAAAAAGAGTCGGGCGGAATATTCAGATGAACTTTAGTGAAATAAAGGTGATGAACGAATCATACGTACAGATACATAGCTGAGGGTCGAACAGAATCCTCAGAAAACTGAAAACGTTGTTGCTATGGCAACAACAACAAAGCAAGCAGAAAGCAGAGGAGGCGGACTCAGCCGTTAACTGCCGCTCAACTGTTACAAAACATCATGGGATATGTAGTCCGCTTTCAGCCTGATACCAACTACAAACGTCAACCAAATCAATGTAGCGAACAGCAACAAAATATATAGTTACTGATATTAAATTATAATATCCTAAATAACAAATCCCAAACAAATTCTCAACATCTGGTGAACAGCAACAAAATATAGTTACTGATATTAAATTATAATATTCTAAATAACAAATCCCAAAGAAATTCTCAACATCCTCCCCCCCGATAAACAACAGTTTATCTAAATTTCCAAAGGATATAGCAGCTGGATTGGTCGCCGCCAAACAGTTCCGGCTGTCGTGCGTACAGCGCACGATCTCACCAGTCCATCACGTCCTGGAAACAGTTCTTGAATTCTTCCCAGCTTCCAACTCTGCCTCGGAATCTTGTCCTCTCCAATGAGCACTACATCCCCCACCTGAAGTTTGGATGGCGTTGGTGAGTCACACCGATGCGCTGATTTTAAGTCCAACAAGTATTCCTTCCTCCATCGATTCCAGAAGTTGGTGATGAGTCTTTGCCTGTAGCGCCATCTCCGGGTCATCTCTTCCTTGACTGCTTTTGGATGTTTATTATCAGCTGAGAAAACTCTTGGAGGCAAACTAGTCAGTCTTTGGCCCACTAAAAAATGTGCAGGTGTCAGAGGCTGCGGTTCATCCACATCATTGTGCACGTAAGTTAGAGGTCTGGAATTTATTATAGCTTCTGCTTCAGTAAGAGTTGTCCACATTTCTTCAAAACTTAGTTTTGCTCTGCCGAGTACCTTTCGTAAGATTGTCTTTACTGACCTGACAAGTCTCTCCCAGAATCCACCCCACCAGGCTGCTCGTTCAGCAATGAACCTCCAAGTGATGCCCTTGTCGGAAAAAAGGGTTTGCAGCTGTGGATCTTTAATGCTCTCCCATAGCTTCTTTAAATCCTGTTCAGCTCTCTTGAATGTCATGGCGTTATCTGAGTAGATCACTTTACACAAACCTCTTCTTGAGATGAATCTTTTTAGAGCCAGCAGAAAGCTTTTTGTGGAGAGATCTGAAACTAGCTCTAAATGGACTGCTCTAGTTACAGCACAGGTAAACAGGGCAACATATGACTTCTTCATAGAGCTTTGTTCCTTTACATAGAGCGGCCCAGCAAAGTCCACACCTGTGACCTCGAATGGTGGGGATTCTATGATTCTGTTTTTTGGCAGTGGTGCAGTAGTCTGTTGTCCCGCTTTGGCATTGAATTTCTTACAAAATGTGCATCTTGACACAACCTTCTTGACTACTTGGCGTGCTCTCACAATCCAATATCTTTCCCTAGTTTGCACTAGAGTGTCTCGTACACCTGCATGCATCAGTTTCTCATGTTGACTCTGCACCAACATTTCTGTGTATCTGTGATGACCAGGTAAAATCCATGGGTGTCTTTCTCTGTATGAAAGTTCGGATTGTTGCAGCCTTCCTCCAACAGAAAGCAGCTCGTCTTCATCTAGAAATGGTTTCAGTTCTCGAATTTTAGAGTCAGCGTTAGGGTATTTATCTTGCTTCAGCATTTCAATTTCTGACTTGAAACATTGGTTCTGAGTCACCTTTATCCAGTGATTTTCTGCCCTTTCCAACTCTTCTGTTGTCAGCTCACCACTGATTTTTGCACTGAAGCGGGCATTTGTGATAAATCTCCATACCCAGGCTGTCACTCTGAGCACTTTCCTTAACTTGCTGTATTTTTCCAGCTCTAATATTGGTTTTAAGTACTCTGCATCTTGATTGACCAAGTGCACTGCAACCTGGTGTTTGGCTCTCATTTCAGATTTCACCTCGTTTTCCTGCACCGGTTCCTGAATGCTTTCTGACTGATCAGGTAATGTTAGTCTGCCAGGCCCATGCCACCATAATGTGCTCTGGATCAGTGCTTGAACAGACAACCCTCTGGTGGGAAGATCAGCTGGATTGACTTTTCCTTGGCAATGCGACCATGCCTGTGGATCTGTTAGAGACTGGATTTCTGTAACTCTATTGGCCACAAACTGCTTCCACCTGCTGGCAGAACTTTGAATCCAATGTAACACTATCATAGAGTCTGTCCATAAATGTAACTGGTTTTGGTCTAGTTGGAGAGCCTTAATGAGCGTGTTTCCAAACCTTGCTGCTATTACGGCTCCCATTAGCTCCAGCCGGGGCAGTGTCATCCTTTTGAGTGGAGCCACCCTGGACTTGGATGCTACCAGACTCATTATCATTTCCCCTTCCTTAGCCCTTCCTTGCAGATAAGCGACTGAACTGTAGGCACGTTCACTTGAGTCACAAAACACATGTAACTTTACATCCTGACTGTTCAGTTGTTGCATGTCTATTTTGTGCCATCGTGGGATTGTCATCTGGTGTAATTGAGGGAGCTCTGAACACCACTGCTGCCACTTTTTGGACAAATCGGGCGGCAGTTCTTCATCCCACTTTATTCCTCTCTCCCACATTTCTTGAAACAAACACTTAATTCTGATGGTGAAAGGGGTCAAGAAGCCTAACGGGTCGAATATGCGAGTAGACGACTGCAGGACGCTTCTTTTTGTGTTCCTTTTCTCCTTTAAAATGTCCAGTAGTTGTCTGAAGTCGAACACAAACTCATCTGTTACTGGCCTCCACACTAAACCCAGGACCTTTAGCACTGACCCACATGTCTCTGGTTGTGTGGTGCTATCCATTGAACTTCCTTGCCACATTTCTTTGAGCTCGGCCGAGTTTGTTGTCCATTTACATAACTCCATTCCTGCAGCAGCCATGATGTTCTTGGTTGTGGTAGTTACTGTGAAGGCCTCTTTCAACTCACTTGAACTTGAAATGAAGTCATCTACATAGAGAGATGAATTGATGGTTTCTACCACTTCTGGTTGTTCTGAACGGTATTGTCTCAGATGTTTCCTTATAGTAGCAGCTAGTAAGAATGGGCTCGATGAAGCTCCGAACACCACTCTTGTCATCCTGAGCACAAGCAAATGTTCATCTGTGTCATCTGTAGGTGGTCCTGAGAACCACAAGAATCTCACTGCATCCCGGTCTCTTTCTGATAGCGATATTTGCAGAAATGCCTTTTTAATGTCCGCCATGTAGGCAATATGATGCAGCCTGAACTTGAGCAGAACATTCATCAGGTCCGGGTTTAGGTTAGGACCTGTTATGAGGCAATCATTCAGGGATGGGCTTCCTTCTTCGTGAGAAGAGGCATCAAACACAACTCTTAGCTTTGTTGATGCCTTATCTTCCCTTATCACTGCATGATGAGGTAGATAGTATGTCACCTTGCTTTCAGCCATTTCCTCTCTTGGCACCTCCTCAGCCATTCCTTCATTTAAGTAGGTTTCCACTACTTCTTGATACCTGCTGTATAGCACAACATCTTTCTTTAGTTTTCTTTTCAAACTCATCAGTCTCTGTTTTGCAATGCGGTAATTGTCTTGGAGGGGTGGGTGTGCTTGTTGCCATGGTAACTGCACTTGGTAACGTCCATCTTTAAAGGTGGAAGTTTCTTCAAACCGTTGCAACACTTCCAGATCTTCTGGGCTCTCTTGCTTCTCACTTGTGATTCCTAGGGACTCAATCTCCCAGAATGCATGGAGCTGTTTGTCCATCTGGAAGTCTTCCTTAAGCTGAATGTGCATGCATGTTGTTTCTGACAAACTGGACATTATAACTGGGCCTTGGACCGCCCAGCCAAAGGCACTTTCAAGAGCCACCAAACTCTCAGTTAATCTTTCTATACGGCCTGTTACTATTTGCCAGTAATAATCAGAGCCGATTAGCACAGAAAGTTCAGGTTTATCTTCTCCAGGGAAATCTGCGATTTGGAGACCTCGCCTTTCCATTTCATTGCGTACATGTTCGCCTGGAACTTTCATCATTGCTGCACAGACCTTCTGTGTCACTACTGCTTCTATCTCAATGATCTGTCCTGTACCCCACACATTTTTTAAACATAGTTTCACTGTGTTACGTTCAACTGGGGTGGGAGCTGAAGAGCCAAATGTATGGAGCATAAGTGTCCCTTGCTTTGTGACAGGTAGTTGCAGTGCTCTTACAACATTCTCGTGCACAAAACTACCTTGACTCCCTCCATCTAATAGGCAACGGACCATCTTCATGCTGGTAGGTCCAACCGCCCATGCCTTGGCTGTCTGTAGTAGCACAGTGTTTTCATTATCAGACTTGGTTTCCTCAGCTTGGGGAATCACAGAGGAAATAACAGTTTCCATATTGGTAGAGACTGAAGGGGGTGGGGTCTCGTTTTTGTCACAAAGAGCTATGTGATGCCTGCCGCCACATGTGGCGCATGACCCACCCTTAAATCTACAAAACCTTGCTATGTGTTTCTGTCCTAAACAAACAAAGCACCGACCAAGTCTCTTCAGTTTTTCTTTACGTGCTGACACCCCATGTTCTGGACAGTTTTCAGCCTTATGTTCAACACTATCACAGAAGAGGCAGGTTTGAGCCTTTTGATTAACAGTGTGGAGTGCAGCTGCTGATGTCATGCTTGGTTTCCTTTGCTTTATGTCAGTGGATCCATATGATCTACTAACCAATCTGGGCCCAGGCAGGGTTTCCTTTTGATTATATGATCTCATCATTTGCAAGGCTCTCTCTCTACTCTGAACTTCTTTCTGTAAAAACTCCAGCACCTGATGCACCTTCCACTCATCCTGATCTCCCCTCTGGCGACTGTACTCAAGAGACAGTTCTTCTGGTATCATCTGGAGCAGTATTGGGCATAACATGCCTCCATATGTGTCTGACACTACTCCTAGTGATTCTAAGCTTCTAATTTGAACTTCACATTCATCATACAACTGTCTCATAGCACTCACATCAGAGGATTTCTTTACAGGAGTCAAATTCAGAAGCTTTGACATATGAGCGTTTATTATTAAGTCCTTCCTTCCAAATCTGCTTTTTAGTATTTGAACTGCAGCATCATAGTTACTGTCTGTCAGAGTGAGACCTGCTACAGCCTTTGCAGCTGTTCCTGTTAGGTAAGTCTTCATGTATGTAAACTTCTCTCGTTTACAAAGAGCTTCGTTACAGTGAATCGCCGTCTCATATTGGCTCCAAAATTCTTGCCATAAACTAACATCTCCGTTGAATTTGTCAATTATTAGCTTAGGCAGCCTTACTGTAGCGTTCCTGTGATGTGTGGAGTTTACGTTGTTCCCACTCACTTGCGCCCGTCGGGGTTCTGTACTCACAGTTTCTGACGTCCTTATCATTTGTTTAGCACGTTCGTTCATACAGATGATGCGGTCGTTATACTCCTCTGCGAGTTCGGTTTCCGCTTCCATTTCATCCAGCTGAGTGTGCTCCTCAATAGCGCGGTTCAGCTCATTCAAACTGTCCCCTTTTGCCATTAACACAGCCAGCATTTCCCGCAAACGTCCGACGTCCGGGTCGTCCTTTAATAATTCACTATCAATCTGATTCAGTAGTCGCGTAGTAGAACTTCGTATTGTCCGGCGCTTCATCCTTGTTCTTTCAATACGCTGTTCTCCACTGTCCTGTCGCTCCGTGCCGCTTCTA
>JBBPBX010059069.1:2204-12667 GCA_038048925.1 Garcialebias charrua | reverse complement strand
TATACCATACCATACCATTTTATTTATAAAGCACTTTAAACAGGAACAAGTCCACACCAAAGTGCTGGACAAACAAACACGCAACAGGCAACACAGACAATGAAGTACAACACGAAAAACATAAAAACATTGCAGATCATAAATCAAACGATCCAATACAAATCAGCTGGCATTGAAAGCAATGGAGTAGTAGTGAGTTTTTAACCGGGATTTGAAAACCGAGAGGGAGGGGGCCTGTTTGATGAGCAGCGGTAACTCGTTCCAGAGTCTTGGGCCTGCTACAGAGAACGCCCTGTCACCCCTGCGCTTAAGGCGAGTTTCTGGAACTATTAAGAGTACCTGATCCTCTGACCTCAAAGCACGTGGAGGGACATATGGGTGTATCAGATCCGAGAGATAGGCGGGGGCGAGACTGTTCAGCGATTTGTAGACATACATGAGAATTTTGAATTGGATTCGAAGATGAACCGGTAGCCAGTGAAGGGAGGCCAAGACTGGTGTAATGTGCTCTCTTTTGCGTGTGCTGGTTAAAAATCGGGCAGCTGCGTTCTGAACCAGTTGTAATCGTGCAATGGTGGCTTGACTGACGCCAAGCAGAAGTGAATTGCAGTAATCAAGCCTAGATGTAATGAATGCGTGAATCACTGTCTCCAGGTTGTTTTTTGATAATATGGGCTTCAGCTTAGACAGACGCCTCAGCTGGAAAAAACAGGATTTGACGATCATGTTTACATGACTGTTGAGTTTCATGGCAGGATCCATTATCACTCCCAGATTTGTGACTTTTTGTTTTTCGGACAGGGGTAGAGCAGACAGGTCAATGCAGTGGTTTGAGGTTGTGTCATTGGGAAGGAACAATATGGCTTCAGACTTCTTATCATTGAAGCTTAAGAAATTTAAAGCCATCCAGTCCCTGATGTCAGCCAGGCAGTCGAGCAGAGGTTGAATAGAGCCTGTACCATTTTGTCTTAGGGGGAAGTAAATTTGACAGTCATCAGCGTAGAAGTGGAAAGGTATATTGTGTTTCCGGAAAATAGCACCGAGTGGCTAGCCTGGCCCTCGCCTTCCTGCACAGCTCCGCTCAATTCTCATTTCCCTTCACTGCACAGTCTGGGACTTCTCTCATTAACAACCATTTCTCCGGTAGATTTTTGTTCGGACCAATCAGAGAACAGAAGGGACGGAGTTTTGGACCCTAACCCACGCCCCCACCTGTCCCAGCGCGCAGAGCCCTATAAAAGGGCTCTGCCAGCGCGCAGTCAGCGAGCACCGGCATGTTCTCATTCAAAGCGATGCAAAGCGATGCAGAACTGTTTTATATGTGACACAAATTTATTAATTTCCCCTTCTTAATCCCTTATCTGGAGTTTTCTTTTGTTTTTTGGGCCAAAAGTCAAGTGATCGCTCGCGCCCTCCTCCTTCTCTCCCTCCGCTGAAATGAACAAGGAAATGGCTGTCACGAGAATTAAACTCGGGTTTTACGTTGCTGACCGAGTCCCATCAGATGTTCTGGTCTTCTGGTGAGCTGGACCAGCGATCCATGGTTTTATTGTATTTTATTAAAACGTTTTATTAACATATAAACACAGAATTTCCAGCGCGGCAGCCGGCAGCAAGAGAAAAGCTGCAGGAGGCGGAGCAGTTGTCAAGTTCACCAGAGCACGGGGAGCAGCCATATATGGCTCTGAGGGGAGGGAGCAGAATGCTTTCCCTGTTCAAAATATCCAATGGTTTTGTTCCTCAGCAGAGCCCACGCCTCCAGCAAGAATCGTTTTAAAATGGAGAGGTCCCAGACCCTAGTCTGAAGCGAAGTGAAGGACAGGGTGTGGTTTTAACCAGGCTACCGAGTGGCAGCAGGTATAAGGAGAACAAGAGAGGACCCAGGATGGACCCCTGCGGAACCCCCCATTTAAGAGCCGCCACTGCAGAAGTAAAATCATTGATGGACACACAAAAAGACCTGTCAGAGAGGTAGGATCTGAACCAGTTTAGGGCTGATCCTGAGATGCCCACCCACTGCTCCAACCTAGCAATGAGGATCTCATGGTCGATGGTGTCGAAAGCGGATGTGAGGTCCAATAGGACAAGCAGCACAGAGTCACCAGTATCTGTGGATAGGAAGATGTCGTTAAAAACCTTCAGTAGGGCAGTCTCAGTGCTGTGGAGGGATTTGAAGCCAGACTGGAATAGCTCGGGGATAGCGTGATCCTCCAGGAAGCACTTTAGTTGGGACTCAACTATTTTCTCTAGAAGTTTAGAAACAAATGGGAGTCTGGAGACAGGCCTGAAATTGGATAATACTGACGGGTCGAGGTTTGGTTTTTTCAGGAGGGGTTGAACAGCAGCATGTTTTAATGATTTTGGCACCACACCCGAGGATAGACTGCTATTTACAATCGAGAGAATGGAGGGACCTAGAGTGTGAAAAACCTCCTTTAGAAGCCGAGGGGGGACCACATCGAAGGGGGAGCCAGATGGTTTCAGGCTGCACATGACCTGCTCTAGAGAGGACAGAGAGACTGGTTCAAAATGTTCAAACACAGCAACAGATTGAGGTGGGATGGATGGATCGTGAGATGGAGGAGAAATGAGAGCCCTGGTGGTTGCGATTTTATCTAAAAAGAAATGTTGGAAGTTCTCGCACAGCTCAGTCGAGGCTTCCATGGGTGATTGTTCAGTGAGGTGGAGAACAGAGTTTAGGGTGGAGAACAGAACTCGAGGGTTACGAGAGTTTGCAGCAATGATATCAGAGAAGTATTGTGATTTAGCAGTTTTCACTGCTTTCTGATATCGGCGCCAGCTCTCTTTTACCATCTCAAAAGAGACCTGCAGTCTGTCTTTTTTCCATTTCCTCTCCACCTTTCGGCATTGCTGCCTGGCAGCTCTGGTCGTGTCATTCAGCCACGGTTCGGTTATATGTTCAATGTGATTAATCAAAATCAGTTAAATGTGATCATTGGTGCTCTTTATTAAGAAAATCAACACATCTCATTTCAGGATCTGATTATTATAGACACATTAAATGTTCACTAATGAATAGTTCTATATTTATCATCACAGTAATGGTGTTACACACGTTATTAGTTGTAAACACTCAAAATATTGTTGGTTTAGTGTTTACCTATAACCAAACATTTAAAGGTGCTATGTGTAACTTTCTGTAGAGCACAGAACTTAGAAATATTTTCAACAGGCAAAGCATTCTGATCCCTCCCCCTCAGAGCCATATATGGCTCTGCTCCCCCTGGCCCTGCTGAAATTCAAATTCAAGCTCTGTTTTTATTGGCTGGTTAACGGCGGGTCACTCTGTGTTTTTAGTGTTTTTATAAATGCTGATAGAGAAGCAAGGGGACTATAGTTTTTTTCAGAGATTACTTTGTCTAACATCAGTCTGTCAGTAGATAGTGACAGAGTGAAGAAATATGTTAAAAATATATTGTTAGAAAAGTTACAGACTGCACTACAAAGTTACAGAGTGCAGCTTTAAGGAGTAAACATTTTTAATAATTATTTTAAAAGTTGCAAATGGTTTGTTTTCCAAATATATTAGTGTGTGTGAATGACAGATGTTAACATAAAACACTTTGTAGAACGGTGCTTTATGAAGTTCAGTCTGTTTCCTTCTATCAGTTGACCGGCAGTTCTGCCACATCCAATATGGCGGTCGCTCTGACGTACCGCCGCTACGGACCAGCCCACTCAACGAGGTGTCCACTAAACTGTCTCACCAGTTCTCTGTGATCGACCTGGCAGATGACAATCAGTGATGGAGAAAGGTCAGAGGAGCTTTGCTATGAAATAATGATGAATGATTGTTTGAAATGTATTTAATAGTTTAACTCAGAAACCGCCGATCTGACTCCACATCCACCCAAATTATCCCCACCCGCCCAAAGCTATTTTTACCTGCAAAATAGAGAATGAAAACCGTCCAATCTGGCAACAATGAACAAGGCCCTTAACACACACACACACACCACCCCCTCCCATTTGCTCACCCTAGATGGCAGCTCTGCTCCACACATGTTGTTTGTTGTAGCTCAGTGGTCAGTGGTTGTGTCAGGAAGGGAATCTGACATAAACTCAAGTAGACCTCGTGTTCGCTCGCTGCCGTGACCCCTCACAGCGTTTGGCTACGTTTGCATTTTTAGTTAATGTTCTGCTCCTTTTAGATAATACTGTACAGTATTTGCTATTTCAGCTCATTTTCAACTGCTTTAGCAACTTTCAGCCGTCATTCAGCTCCCAGTGTTTACTACATCTTGACAAACACAAAGCACTTTACTGTTCAGAGCTACACAACATGCACTGGCAGAAACTTTCCATACAGACTTTCTGTGTTAAAAATGTGTTTTTATGTTTTGTGTGTTTTATGTTCAATGGCAAACGGAGCAAAAAAGACTTTTGCTTTCTTCCAAGAAATTCAAAGACTATAATAACTGACAGCTCTCTTAAACCTTTTAGGCCTTCTCTTATCTTTTCTCTTTTTTAATTTAAGATAAGACAGAGATTAAATGCAAAGTTAATTTAATTCACTATCCTCCAGCACTCGAGTACACAGTATGATTAAGATGCCATAGAAAATTCACCTTTCTGATCTCACCTCTCTCATTATTTAACTTCTGCTTTTGCATGAATCTCATTAAGTCTTGGTGGAGGGTTATCTTATAGATTTATAGACGTGTTATCCTTGAGAAGCTCAGGAGTATCCTTCAAGAAATAACTTTGTAGTCAGGTGTGCTGAGTTGACATTTAGGAGTCATTTGTGTCTTTTTGGACACCTCAGAATGTGACAACTAATCCCCCCAGCAGGATGCTATTGGGTTGGATTTAGTTTACAATAATGTATAGTTACACAATAACACTACTGATGCTGTGAAAACTCTAATCTATGATAGGAAAGGTGAATAAGGTTGATCTTTCTGGTAAAAAGTCACGTTTTGCAGGAAAATGTTGTACCCCAGAACTCATGTATCATAAAGATACTCTCATTTGGCAGAACGATTACCAGGTAGTCCCCGACTTACGAGCGATTTCCGTCCCTAGGGGGCGCTCTTATGTCAAAAATTCGTAAGTAGGATCACCCAAATTATTATTATTTTTTTAGAAATGAATACATGTACAGTACTGTACAGTCACCAAGCACTTAGCCTATCCTAACACGTTTTTAAAGATGAAGGAGTGAGTTTAATTGTCTCCCTTTCACATAAAGGGAGCTAGCTCCCTTTATGGGAATGGAGCCTGCATGGAGGAGGGAGACAATTCAACTCACTCCTTCATCTTTAAAAACTGTGTTAGGATAGGCTAAGTGCTTGGTGACTGTACAGTACTGTACATTTATCTATTTATTAAAAATATACTGTACAGTATATATTTATTATTTATTTATAAATAGATAAATGTACAGTACAGTACTGTACAGTCACCAAGCACTTAGCCTATCCTAACACAGTTAAGGAGTCAGTTGAATTGTCTCCCTCCTCCCCAGCAGGCTCCATTCACATAAAGGGAGCTAGCTCCCTTTATGTGAAAGGGAGACAACTCAACTCACTACTTCATCTTTAAAAACTGTGTTAGGATAGGCTAAGTGCTTGGTGACTGTACAGTACTGTACATGTATTCATTTATTAAAAAAAAAATATATATATTATTATTATTATTTTTAATGAGATGCATATTCGTAAGTCCGGGACCTCGTAATGCCGGTTACCCACTGGACCCGTGTTGGGCGGCTGAAGCGGCCGGTTTACATGCAAAGTCTATGTGGAGACGCGTCGAGGCGCGGCGCATCGTGAAGCGGCGCGTTTTGAGTGTTTGAAGCGGCGCGGCGGCACGCGGCAGTTCCTTTCCGTGCACGCGCGCGTCTGAAGCAACCCACGCATTGAGCAGCGTCGGATCGAAAAGTTGATATTTTGCGGCTCGACGTTGCTCGACGCATCGCAACAACCAATCGGGAGAGCCTCTGCTATGTGAATACACAACGACAATGGGACTTTTTTTGGACTTTTTAAACTTACCCCATCGAGCCTCCATGAATTGGAACCAGACTCCGGTAAGAAACTTGACATTTTAAACAGTTGCTGCTGTCCGCTCCAGCGTAGGATCACCCCAAACATAAAAAAAACGTTTTAATCTCAACAAAGACTGTCGGAGCTGCAGTTCTGCTCGTAGAAAACCCACTCCAGTAGGAACGGGGGTCACGTGCTGCTGATTTTATCTGCCAGCAGCATGAAAACACAACAACTGACCCTCTGCCTCCCCCCAGTGGGCGTCATCAGACGCGTCTCAGTGTCTCCCAGTGTGACCGTGACAAGCGGCAAGGGGGCGGCAGGAGCGTTCTGACAATTTAGGTGGGTACCCGGCATAAGTAAGAGCGCTCGTAAGTTGGGGACTACCTGTAGTCCTCTACTGCAAGACCAACAGGAACAATTCCTAAATGACAGGACTGCCTGAACATGCTTGATTTAACCCCCGGTGGCCCTTAGTGTCAGTATCATGAGCTACTTGGACATTCAAGCAGGTGGTTTGAGTTGTGTCTGATGGGGGTTATTATACAAGACACAGACAAGTTCTGTTTGTATTTTCATTCTTTATGTTGCCTTTTTACCATCTCCTAATCAGAAAAAAATCCTCAGCCCCTCCTGCTTTTGTCCATTTTTCCTTGTCAGCTCTGTTCCACAAGGTGGCGTAGCTGTTCCCCAACCACTGGCAGATCTTCTCTTTCTACTTTTTCATTTGTCTACAGTTTTCCCCTCACACCACCCACCTCTAGTGGCTCTCAGACCATAGCTTGACTGAGTGGTTTCTGAGTGCTTCACTTCCTTTTCTCCCACTTCTCGCCGTCTGATCACTGCTGAGTGCTCAGAATTTCAGCAGACGGCGAGGCTTCGGCCATGCCCATGGACGAGCAGAGGGAGGGAAGGCTCTGGCTGTCAGGAGACCAATAACCGAGTGAAGCTTTTAGTGAGGAGACAGCATAAATCTGCAACATAAAGCCAGCTTCCTTATCGTTTCTCTCAACTAAAAGCTAATCACGCTAGCCAGAGGTTATCCATATCATACAGGGATCAAAATGTGTAACTCGTGGTCTGGCAGCAAATTAACTTTAAATGATCTGTTCAGTCTTATTGGTCCTGAGACAATCAGGAGAACATTTCCCTAAACAAGCGAAGCCATTGCAATCTAGTTTAAATTATCAGATGTCTGGATTGTTGTGCCCTGGAGTGAAGCTTGGGTTGGTGTAACCCAGATAAATAGCTTTATTTTTATCTAGCTCTACTACTTTGAGCTTTTAGCTACTGTTCTGCTACTTTTACGTTGCGTTTTGACTGGAGAAAGTAAAATATGTGGATGGTGTTTGATAAATCGTGTTTCAGTCAATTCATAGGCATCTGAGCAGATGATTACATTATAGTTGTCCGTCAGCAGGCCACACCCTGAGCTGGCGTCCTGCTCCTCCTGCAGTCAGACTGCTGGTAAACTTTTCAGGTCACCCACAGATTTTCTATCAAATTTAGGTCTAGACTCTGGCAACATTGTTCCGAAACATACATTTTCTTCTTTTGTTGATTTGGATGTGTGCTTGGGGTCATTGCCACTTTGTAAAATGAATTTCGTCATCAGCTTTCCAGAAGAAGGCTGAACGTGTTGAGCCAGGGGATATTTGGAGCGTTTCATTATTTCATCCACCTTGACTTTGCTCATTTTTTCTAGGCTTGGATGTCTTTTTTTTTTTTTTGGGCAAAAAAAGGCTTCAAGACACATGAAGAAAGCAGGAACTTGTCACATCTAGTACACGACCAGTACCTGTCAGAAAGTCCTGCAGCTCCTTCAGTGTGGTTTAGGCCTCTTAGCAGCCTCTCTGACCCGCTTCAGTTTCATCTTTTCATCAGTTTCGCAGTAACGTCCAGTTCTTCAAAATGTTCTTGTTCCATAAATTCTGCACTTCTCGATGGTTATCCTGTCCTCAGGAGACTTAATGCTGAGGAACGTTTTGGTACCCCTCCACAGACAGGACTAAAGTTTTGTTCTTGGTTTATTGTGTCAGTTTTAATATAAAAAAAACTGGCATCTGTACAGGCTGTGTAAACTTTTTATATCCAATGTTTTTGTTTTACGACTTAATTCTTCTGTATTCAATTCTGACAAAGTTGGGACGTTGTGTAAATGTAAATAAAAATTGAATGACCTAAATGTTCTCTCTTTCGGTTGTGCACTTCTGCAGTGAAATCACAATTTGGCATAGAAAAGGTTTGACACCAGATTCCCATCCTGACGCAACCTGCACCCTTTTAAAGTTATAATTACAAAGTCTCCCATATTGTGTTCACAATAAAGCATAGTAAACAAATCAAATGTTCAAACTTTATTTTATACATAATTTTGAAAAATAGATAAATGCATCTCAAAAAGTTGGGACGGGAAAAAAGATTAACAGTAAGTTGTACAAATACAAAACAGCTGAAGGAGCATTTTACTATTACGTTAATTAGGTTAATTGGCAACATGTCAGTAAGAGGACTGGGGATTAAAAACTATTTTATCTTATACACGCTAAATCTGTCAGAGGTAAAGATGGACAGAGGTTCACCAGTTAACAACAAAAACTGTCTGAAAATAGAGAAATAATTTCAGAATAATCTTCCCCCAACAGAAAATAGAGAAGACTTTGAATACCCATTATCTTTATCCACTTTTTGCTTTTTGGTTCACGGGGTCATGTCCAGCAGTCACAGTACGAGAGACGGGGGACACCCTGGAGGTCTCCACTCCATCACAGGGACACCCTGGACATGTCTCCACTCCATCACAGGGACACCCTGGACATGTCTCCACTCCATCACAGGGACACCCTGGACATGTCTCCAGTCCATCACAGGGACACCCTGGACATGTCTCCACTCCATCACAGGGACACCCTGGACATGTCTCCAGTCCATCACAGGGACACCCTGGACATGTCTCCAGTCCATCACAGGGACACCCTGGACATGTCTCCAGTCCATCACAGGGACACCCTGGACATGTCTCCAGTCCATCACAGGGACACCCTGGACATGTCTCCAGTCCATCACAGGGACACCCTGGACATGTCTCCAGTCCATCACAGGGACACCCTGGACATGTCTCCAGTCCATCACAGGGACACCCTGGACATGTCTCCAGTCCATCACAGGGACACCCTGGACATGTCTCCAGTCCATCACAGGGACACCCTGGACATGTCTCCAGTCCATCACAGGGACACCCTGGACATGTCTCCAGTCCATCACAGGGACACCCTGGACATGTCTCCAGTCCATCACAGGGACACCCTGGACATGTCTCCAGTCCATCACAGGGACACCCTGGACATGTCTCCAGTCCATCACAGGGACACCCTGGACATGTCTCCAGTCCATCACAGGGACACCCTGGACATGTCTCCAGTCCATCACAGGGACACCCTGGACATGTCTCCAGTCCATCACAGGGACACCCTGGACATGTCTCCAGTCCATCACAGGGACACCCTGGACATGTCTCCAGTCCATCACAGGGACACCCTGGACATGTCTCCAGTCCATCACAGGGACACCCTGGACATGTCTCCAGTCCATCACAGGGACACCCTGGACATGTCTCCAGTCCATCACAGGGACACCCTGGACATGTCTCCAGTCCATCACAGGGACACCCTGGACATGTCTCCAGTCCATCACAGGGACACCCTGGACATGTCTCCAGTCCATCACAGGGACACCCTGGACATGTCTCCAGTCCATCACAGGGACACCCTGGACATGTCTCCAGTCCATCACAGGGACACCCTGGACATGTCTCCAGTCCATCACAGGGACACCCTGGACATGTCTCCAGTCCATCACAGGGACACCCTGGACATGTCTCCAGTCCATCACAGGGACACCCTGGACAGGTCTCCAGTCCATCACAGGGACACCCTGGACAGTCTCCAGTCCATCACAGGGACACCCTGGACAGGTCTCCAGTCCATCACAGGGACACCCTGGACAGGTCTCCAGTCCATCACAGGGACACCCTGGACAGGTCTCCAGTCCATCACAGGGACACCCTGGACAGGTCTCCAGTCCATCACAGGGACACCCTGGACAGGTCTCCAGTCCATCACAGGGACACCCTGGACAGGTCTCCAGTCCATCACAGGGACACCCTGGACAGGACTCCAGTCCATCACAGGGACACCATGGACAGGTCTCCAGTCCATCACAGGGACACCATGGACAGGACTCCAGTCCATCACAGGGACACCATGGACAGGACTCCAGTCCATCACAGGGACACCATGGACAGGACTCCAGTCCATCACAGGGACACCATGGACAGGACTCCAGTCCATCACAGGGACACCCTGGACAGGACTCCAGTCCATCACAGGGACACCATGGACAGGTCTCCAGTCCATCACAGGGACACCCTGGACAGGACTCCAGTCCATCACAGGC
>JBBPBX010059068.1:6027-21895 GCA_038048925.1 Garcialebias charrua | reverse complement strand
TAGTAAGGACATTTTGTTTCTGCTGCTTGTGCTACAGGAGCTGATCACCAACACGTCTCTGGCAGAGCTGGAGAAACAACTGAAGGAGAGCCCTTTCAAGCCGCCACGAGTTGGTTAGTAAATACAGGGAACCCTCGACTTACGGCACCCCGACCTATGGCAACCCGGACTTACGAACGCACTGTAAAAAAAATATTATATATATATATTTTTATTATAAATGAATACATGTACAGTACCGTACAGTCACCACGCACTTAGCCTATCCTAACACAGTTTTTAAAGATGGAGTGAGTTGAATTGTCTCCCTTTCACATAAAGGGAGCTAGCTCCCTATATGTGAAAGGGAGACAATTCAACTCACTCCTTCATCTTTAAAAACTGTGTTAGGATAGGCTAAGTGCTTGGTGACTGTACAGTACTGTACATGTATTCATTTATAATAAAAAAAAATATATATATATATTTTTTTACTATATGATTCGACTTACCGGTACGTTTTTTTCGACATACGAACGGTCCTTAGGTCCGGAACTCGTTCGTAAGTCGAGGGTTCCCTGTATACCAGTTTGTCTGATTTGCTAAACCTTGACGTGGGGGGGGTTAATCTTCGTCCTGGAGGTCCACTATCCCGCATGTTTAGGATGTTTCTATGAGCCAACGCACCTGATTTGAAACAATGGGTTATTAACAGGCTCCCACAGAACTGTTGTTAGAAGAAAGAAAAAAAATTCTTGCTTTATCTTACTTGCTCAAAAGGAACCACACTTGACAGCAGGAGAATATTTTGAACTGGATTTTTACCTGGATTATTGAGCATGAACTTTGGTGTTTTGAACCACTTTGGTATGTCTGCTTCAGAGGAGTTGACGGGGGAGAGGGTGGGCCCCAGAGGCCATCTTATCACCAGCAAACTTTTTTTTCCCCCACTATGGTAGTGTGTGGTTTGTGGGACTCAGTTTGTTTGGTGGCTCCTCAGATTGAAGAAGTCCTTTGGATGAAGGACGAAACGTTTCAGGAAAAAAAACATCCAGATGACCTGACTGAACCTTGTTGGATTTTTACCTGGATTATTGAGCATGAACTTTGGTATTTTTAACTGGTATTTATTTGCTAGGTCAGATTTTCAGGACAGATTACATAAATATACATAAGTACACACATGAAGCCCAGTCACGAGAATCTGCCACGAGCTGTCTGCTCAGCTTGTTTTTATACAGGTAGTCCCCGACTTACGACGGAGTTCCGTTCCTGCGCTGCGTTGTAACCCGAATTTCGACGTAAGTCGGAACATGGGTAAATACTTCACCTTATACGTACAGCACTGTATTTTACCAAGCACTTAGCCTATCCTAACATAGTACCCTACATAATTATCAAAACACACATACATTTGGGAGCCATAATAAAGGGAAAAAAGAGTTCATAACCTACTGGTATGCTGGTGACCCCGTTCCTCCGTCCCTCCTCTATATTCTATATTGCGTTTATGTCGTAAAACTGCCGTACAGCTCGGTCCATCGTCTGTACTTATTCGTTTATGACGTAAAACCGCGTTCACAGTACACACAGTAACAGTAAGTTGTACTATGAACAGTTTTGTTTTGTTTTTTTGAGAGTACAGGGCAGCTGTAGCCTCCGCAGCTAGTAAAACCGGAAACTGCGTAACTCGGCTTTTCCAAATAAAATTTTCAATATATATATATATTTTTTTTTTAATGGGAGGTGCGTCGTAACTCGAGACCGTCGTAAGTCGAGGACTACCTGTACTCTTATCAGTTCAGCCAAGCTTACAGACTCGGAGGTGTCCTTGGAGCCAGCTGCACGTTGCAACCCCACTCGGCTCCTCATCCAGCTCTCTTAACCCAAACATCTGGTTTATGGGCTGAGTTCAGGTTCTCAGCCATAGTAATAATTTCAGCCATAGTAATAATAACATCCATAACCTATAATCCCCTAACATATTTAACAATTAAATCAGGTGTGTTGGAGCAGGGAAACAAGTAAAATATGCAGGATAGTGGCCCTCGATGACCAGGATTAAACACCTCTGCCTTAACCCAAAAACAAACTGTGAATTTTTATTTATTTATTTATTGTTTTTTTTCTTCTGTACTGTTTTTGTCAGAAACGGCAGAGGGGTTCCTCAGTTATGACACAGCCCAGGAGCAGCTCCATGAGGCAGGATACGATGCCTACATCACCGGCCTGTGTTTCATCTCCATGGCCAACCATCTGGGTAAGATGGGCCCTCACTGCTACAACTGATGCTTCAGACAAACCTGAAACATTTAACCCTTTCTTCTGTTGTGATGTGGGCTGCTTTTTGGAGACAAACTTTTGAATTTTTAGTCCTGAGTTCTCCCAAAATCAAGAGAACTTTGGGACCTTCAAGTGTCGTGGCCACAGTTCTAAAGATGATGTGGCATTTAAGTCATGTTGTTTATGAGTTACCAGTCTGTATTGTTGTTGTTGTTGTTTATTCAAACTTATGTTTGAACCTGGTGATTTCCCTTTTTAAAGGTTCTTTCTTGACACCACCAAAGTCTTTCATCTCTGCCCGGTCCAAACTCATTGAACCCTTCTTCAACAAGTAAGACTGACTTTATTGGTTACATCATTAAATCGCTGAAGGTCATAAAATTTTATTTTAATTATTTTGTGTTTCACAGGCTCTTCCTTATGAGGATAATTGATATACCCTACCTCAATATCACAGGACCAGATTGTGAGTAAAATAAAGACACAAAATGGGACTTTTTCTCCCAATATTCCTTTATTTATATACATTTATTTTATTTTATTTTTTATCTTGCTTGATGCTTGATTTATTTACTGATTTATTTTCTTGCTTGGAGTATTGGAGATGTTGCTTAGAGCAATTGGCTATTTAAGAATCTAGAGGGGAAAACCAATATTTTGTATTTTGTGTCTTGGTTTGATTTTTGTGTATCTTTTTTATGAGCAGTTAGTATCTGACTTGGTAAACACAGCAGTCTGAGTGCTCCCATTTTTGAGAATCATTCTGGAAGAACAGCTCAGACCACCGCCACAAGCAGGGGAATATTTACCATCCGAAAAGAAACATTTAAATATATCGGTGATTTGAGAAAAATGAAATAAAAAGTAACGACAAATCTGAACAATGAAAGTTTTTCAGTTGTACGAAAATCCAGCAACAAAATAATACTGTAAAGTACAAACAACTTCACAATACTAAGATTTTAACGTTTTAACTGTTTTTTTTTTTTATCCATAAAGCTAAACAAAGCTAAACAAATATTTGTGCGTTTTTATTTTTTGACTCTTCAGAATAAAGTCGTAATTAGTGAATGTAAATGAAACATGTTTTGCCTCTTCAGTGCAACCTAAAAGAGACCATGTCCTGTACGTCACCTTCCCTAAAGAATGGAAGACGAGTGACCTGTACCAGCTTTTCAGTGCCTTTGGTAAGTTACAGTGCATGTTAATTTGGCTGCAGACAAACATTGCCCACAGTTTGTGACCGTCTCATTCTGTGATCCACTCAGGTAATATCCAGGTGTCATGGATAGATGACACGTCTGCTTTTGTGTCCCTCAGTCAGACAGAGCAGGTGCAGATAGGTGAGTCCAGTTGAATATGCACGTCAGACTGGAGAAATGAATACATGTTGGATACAATTACAGTAATATATAACACCTGTTTAAACAGCTATGAACACCAGCCGCTATGCAGAGAGCTACAGGATCCAGACGTACGCAGAGTACATTCAGGGTAAGCATCAGGACAAAGAAAAGCCTGGCCAGACAGCCAAAACCTGGGGTGAGGACGGCTGGGTGAAACCTCACTACTCCTCGACTTCTGCTGGGTTTGGATACCCCAGGTAGGCATGTGCTGCTTCCCCACATCACATTTTTTACACTTGTGTTGTTGCTTCTGCAGCTGTAAAAAATATATATATATATTTTGTTTGTTTGTTTTCCCTAGGAGGAAGCGCAGCATCAGTCCAGTTCAAGGAGAACAAGGAACTGGAGAGGCTCCGATTTTAGACCCCTGGAATAATTACTTATTCACAGACGGCACAGGAAAAAAGAAAATGAAATTTGATGGTATGAAAGCATGCAAGTCATACTTTGAGTTTCCCCTAGAAAGCAAGAAGTAAAGTAAGCATTGAGGAGGATTAGTAGTAGTAGTATCCTAGTATAGTAGTCCCGTGATACTTCACGGTTCGACTTTCGCGGGTTTTCAACGCAAGATTGTACACGACACACAATTTGCTGATTGATGGAAGATGACCAACCAGGGCGTTTTGCTGTCGGGAGCACCGGAACAGGGACATGGCGGACTGAATATCTCCAGCGGTGGATAAAATCATCTCAATAACAGGTAGCAGCAGCGTGGCTGTATTTGGCCTCATTACTCACAACCTCTTCTTGGACCTGCTCCCACCTGTCCCTGGAAAAGTTCAAAGTTTAGTCATCACAGACTTCTTAGCTGCAGGTGATCTGGTGGATTTCCCTGAAGAGGAAGAAGACTCAGCTGCTCTCTCTGTCCCAAACTGGAAATGAAACAAGGGTTTTAAAAAAACGAGTTAATAAGATTATAACTTCAAATTTTAAAAAGTTAATTAGATAATAATAATAAAAGAACAATACCTCTTCTTGAACAGTTGTTATGAGGTGGTTGAATCTCTCGATCATCATCATCAGGGCTTTAATCTGCTCCAGGGCTTGTTGACATCAGTTTTAGCTTTTTCATCAAGTGCAGAACTTTTTGACTGAAGTGTTGACGTGATGGATGTCATAGCGGGGGCTCAAGAACTTTAAAGCCGGCGCATCAACAACAGAAACGTAGATCTAGAGCTTTAAAAACTCCTACAGTTTGTGTTATTGCTCTGGACCGATCTGAATTACCTGATAAAGGATGTTTAAATGCTGCTGCTGCTGCTATCAGTCTTTGCAACATGCTGCTTTTCTTGCTTGTAGAAGAGACGTTCACGTTCAGATGATGTTTCGAGCACGTTAACAAGTCAGACGTGTTGCTGCTGCAGATCCAATCTCCGTGAAACGTCGTCGACACACAGCCTTCGATTTGCACTTGTCTTTTAACAAGAAAGCCATAATGTTCCCAAACAGGAGATGCTAGGCTGCTAATGCTACGTGTGCTGCAAGATAATAGCACGGTGCTGAAATACGCTTAGGAATTTTAGTTCTGCGGTGGATAATCTCCCGTTAATAAAATTTAATGAGTGAAAAACGGTACGCAAGTGGAACATACCGTGCCATACCAAAACTGTTCGGTACACCCAAGTTTAAGTTACACTCCTAATATTCACTTATTGCGGGGGTGTATGGAACGTAACCCCCACGATATGTGAGGGGCTACTGTACTTATAAATATTACAACAAAGAATAAAAGTTTGAGTAAGCTTTGATTGTTTACACCTGAAAATAAGCTTAGCCAGACTTGTACATTTGTTTAGTTCCTCCCTGTTTAGAGGTTCACATGAAAAATGTGTTGCGTAATGATATTAAATCTGAAGTTTTCAGTTTTTATTTTCTAGATGCAGCGGAACAGGCAAATGCTGACGCCATTGAGAGCAAAACCTCAGAGGGGTGGCTAAATATAACGTATGTGTCATGATTTATCCTGGTACTGTTCTTCCTTCAGCTGTTTGAACATGTCCTAAATGTTGCCGTCTTCTACAGGGAGGCATCACATTCAGCTGAGTCAAGTCCAGCCCTAGGCAAGAAAAGCCCTGAAGGCACAGATCCAGGCAGTTGTGCTGATGGGACGAGCACCTGGCAACAAACTCTGGTATCAACCAAAAAAGGTCAAAAGAACAAGAAAAAGAAGTGTGACGGTGGGTTGATCATAACTCCTTTTCCCTGAATATCACATCACTGACAGGGTGGGCTATTAAGTATAAATGGTAAACTTGGGAAACTATTAGTTGAGCAATTGCATTTTGTCAGATGGGGGCATCAAGTAAAAAGTAATTAATTTGTATATCAGTCTTCTGCTCCAGAAAAACCCACGTCAACCTCCAGATTAAACTACAGAATGTGCATTTCCTGTGAAAATGCAATGTGAATGCGTATTGCTGAAGAACTTGCTTAAAAACAACTGAAATTAGCTAAAAACATGCTGAATGTAGCTGAAATTGAAAAACAAGCCTAAGTTAGTCGAAATAACACATATTTACTAAATTTGATTTAAATAAGCAGAAATTATCACAAAAATTAGTAAATTAGCTAAAAAAAAGGCTGAAATTAGCAACCAAAAAAATAAATGGCTGAAAAGGCATAAAGAAGCTTACACCACCAGGAGGAAGTAGGAGCTGAAATGAGCTTAAAAAAGTGGAATTAGTTGAAACGGCTCAATTTAGCACAAAACAGCTAAAAAGTAGCAGAAATAGCATAAAGAAGCTTACACCACCAGGAGGAAGTAGGAGCTGAAATGAGCTTAAAAAAGTGGAATTAGTTGAAACGGCTCAATTTAGCACAAAACAGCTAAAAAGTAGCAGAAATAGCAGAAACTACCAAAAAATAACTTTAATTTCTCTGAAACCAGTTTACATTAGCTAAAAAAAAATGCTTAAAAAAAGTAGTTGATAAGGTAGAACAAGTTTAAATTAGCAAAAGATGGAAAGAACACGTTTACCCAGTTACCGGTAGACTTTACCCAGTTACCGGTAGACTGAACGAAGCAGAAGTGAGCAGTAAAAAGTGGAAATTCTGAAAAAAGCTGAAATTAGCACACACACACAAAACTGAATAGTAGCTAAAATTTTCTGAAAGAAGTTTAAAATACCAGAACAGAGTGAAGAGAGCACATTTTTGCCGAATTAGGCTGGTAAAAGTTGAAAAGAGTGCAAAAAATGTGGAATTAGCCAAAAAAGCTAAAATTAGCGTTAAACGGGCTAAATAGTAGCTGAAATAGCAGAAAAGGCTTAAACTTGCAGAAATTAGCTGAAAGGAGCACAATAAGGTGGAATTAGCAGAAATAAATTTGAGTTTTAGTTAACAGAAATCGTCTAAAAGGAGCGACAACAAAAAAAGGGCTGAAATTAGCTGAAAAAATATTTCAATTTGCACAAGGAAGCTAAAAGAAGCTGAAGCAGAACAAAATGTGAAAGGAGCAGTAAAGGTTTGTAAACGCATCTAAAGAGTTGAAGGATGTAAAACAAGCTCAATTAATTTTCTATTGAGGAAAAAACGTGGCAGAAAAGTTTAAATATTTCAACAAGCGAAAGTTGCACCAATACCAAAAGTCATAATAAAAAAATCTGAAGAGCTGAACGTTTTGATATGAAATGGCACAAAAATTGTGGAATGAAAAAGATGCCGAAAAACGTACAGAAGAACAATGGATCACAATCGTGGGAATACTTCATAGAGGTTCACATTGTTATACAGCAGTCAGATTACTGGTACTGGTGTTAGAAACTGACTGGAGGAAGCAACGGTAAAAATATTACAACGTGATGGTGAGATCTTTATTAAAGATTGTGCTTTAGTTTGAATCTTAAATGTCTCTTCCTCTTTCCTTAGCAACTGAATCTGCAACGTCATTGTTTGAAGTCCCAGAAGTGTGGTAGCGAGAGGTGAGGAGCAGCAAAGCCACAATCTTCTCCTGGACTCGTGCTCTCTTCTAAGCAGTTGGAGCTCTCTCCTTTAGTCGCACAGCACTAAGAGAGCTGCATGCCCCAACTCATTAGTTCACTCACCGCTGTTGATGCAGTGTCACCAATACCAGCCAACTCTTACCAGAGAACACAAGCCATAACAGCTGCCATATTGGGATCAGTCATCAGAGGAGCAGGCACCTCCTCTTCATTAACACGTACATAAATATCACTGTAGATCTCAAGTAGGTTGTCACTTATTCATCAGAGTGCTCATACTGGAATCTGCCACCACAGCCATGCAGTCACGTTGAATTTAGACTTACATTTTAATACCTGTAATATTTTTTTTTTGGGGGGGTGGGGGGTGTATTCCTGTGAAAATGTTTCATAAAAAGATAAAATGGCACTTGACAGATCACATACTGTATGTCAGGGTTATTAAAATGTTTTTATTGCTGTTTAAGTTTTTTGGGATCCTTTTAAAGATTAAGTTCTCAACTCCTCTAGTTTTATCAACTACATGTGCTTATCAATAATAATACAGTGATATTTATTGTTGGTGGCAGGGTGCTTGTTTTTTGTACAGAACCCTTTTGTGTTTTGGTATTTTTGTATGTCTACTTGCAAAGTTGTCTGTAATTCTGTAATGCAAAAGGTGTCAACTTTAAAATACATTTTCTTTTTTTGTATAAGTTTAAAAATGCTTAAATATTTCCTTTTTAAAGGGGAAAATTAAAGAACGATTCTTAGTAAAATTTTGTGCATTTTTTCCCCCTCCATTGCCTTTTACTGAAATATAGAGTCGAACCTCTACAATGCATGTACCGGTAGTCCATCCATCCATCCATTTTCTTCCGCTTATCCGGGGTCGGGTCGCGGGGGTAGCAGCCTAAGTAGGGAGGCCCAGACTTCCCTCTCCCCAGCCACTTGGAGCAGCTCCTCTGGGGGAATCCCAAGGCGTTCCCAGGCCAGCCGAGAAACATAGTCCCTCCAGCGTGTCCTGGGTCTTCCTCTGGGTCTCCTCCCGGTGGGACATGCCCGGAACACCTCACCAGGGAGGCGTCCAGGAGGCATCCTAACCAGATGCCCGAGCCACCTCAACTGGCTCCTCTCGATGTGGAGAAGCAGCGGCTCTACTCCGAGTCCCTCCCGGATGACTGAGCTTCTCACCCTATCTCTAATGGTGTGCTCACACCAGCAGCGTTTTGACCTCCGAAAACGCTCCTCACGCACTGAAGTGGACGCGCTGCCCCCTGGTGTCCAAACTGTAGTGTTGCGGCGGCTTCGTGGCAGCGGCGTCGTGGGGGCGGGGTGTGGGAGGAGCGTCGTGATTCTCTTTCCGGTCTGTGTTGTTGTCGTCGTCTGTTCTCAAAATGGCGGATGATGTGGAGGCAGCTTTATTAATATGTTTGCTGGTGGCACGCCGAAGACGTGCAAGGCGCCGTGTCTGGGTTCACGAAACTATTCAGAGGTGTTCTGAATTAGGGGAGTTTCACCATTTAATCCAGGAGCTGCGCATGGACGAGGAGCGCTTTCAGCGGTACTTCCGTCTGACCCGTGCCCAGTTTGACGACCTGCTGTCTCGTGTTGGTGCCCGCATCACCTACCAGGACACCAACTACAGGCGCGCGATCCCAGCTGAAGAACGCTTGGCCATCTGTCTCCGGTTGGTTATTTGCAACAACAGATAAATATAGCGCGAATATCTGTCTCTCTTTCTGTCATATATTATATATATATATATATATATATACATATTCTTTTCTATTTTGGGACAACAGATAAAAAGTGCCAATGTCTGTCTGTGTGTCTGTCTGTGTGTCTGTGTCACATATACTGTATATATATATATATACACCGGTATCCACCTTATTCCTGAAGGTGTCACTGTAGAAGCGATAATGTGCCGTACTTCCGTTTGACCCCGGAAGTAGAATTTTTGCATTGGCTCCTCGTTGTTTGCTTGCTAATCTGCGCGCATCGTAGAAGTTCTGTTAAAGTTCTGTTTTCTGTTATTTCGAGCTAATATTGTCACGAAGATGTCTTGAGGAGCTCGGGTACCTGTTGCGCTGTTCATGGCTGTATGAATAATCACACGAAGCTGAATTTGTGGCTGCAACTAGTGTGTGTTGAACATGCTCCGAAAACAAAAACCTGCATCCTTCTTTGTGGCTGGGCTACGAGAAACCACCTGAAAAAAGACTCTGTATCCTCCAGATGATCGAGAACACCAGGTATGATTTAAGAGACAGCTTTTAGTGTTATGATTTTATGTAGTCAGTGATTAAATGATACTAATATTTTCGTTCATAACTGGCAAATAAACACACGCACCTATATGTATGCTGTGTGTGCGTTTATTTATACATATCTATCTATATATCTATATATATATATAATATAGGTGTGTGTTTATATATATATATATATATATATATATATATATATAATATAGGTGTGTGTTTATATATATATATATATATATATATATATATATAATATAGGTGTGTGTGTGTGTGTGTGTTCATAAATGAACCCTAAAGTTTGTATACTGTACTTTTACTTTCAGATGGGCTTGATGAGAGTGTGGAGCTGCTCAACACCACCAGTCACATGCAGCATGACTGTTGGAATGTGGATTGACATAATGTCAGAACAAACCAACAACCTTATTCTATGGTTGCCCCGTGAAACAATTAAAGCAACATGTTTTGCAGAAAGCTAAAAACTTGGACTCCAGAAGTGAATCATACATGCAAATAACACTGTGAAATATTTATTGGCTGTTTCTCCCTCTGGAATAATCATGTTTATTTCGATGCTTATGGTGGTAAATGCAGTGACAGGTATATAACACAGAACTCTGGGTTTCTGGACTATCTGCGTGCTGGAGATGAGGTGATGGGTGATCGTGGTTTCACAGTGAGGGACCTGCTGCAAGAGCTATGGTGTCAATGTAATCGTTCCAGCATTCACACGCAAAGGATGCCAGCTTATTTCAAGTGAGAAGTGAGAAGACATTAAATGTAAACATTTTTCTCAAACATGTACAGTACTGGTGTACTTGCTGTAAACGTAACACAACTCAACATGTTTTTTAAAGGATGCAATGTTAACTATATTACATTAGAAAAGTATTTGCTAAAATGATTCATTTGTTATGTACAATAGTTGACTGTTAACCTTCTTACAAGGTTAGGTTTTTGTGTGCACTATATCAGTTAATTTTGGATTAAACTACTGTTTCTATCTAAATGTCACTTTTGTCATTATCAAGTTTTTAAAGATCGTTTCCTGTCTATTTCATTATTTGTTTTCATTTACTGTATTTTATTAAAAGTTCTCAAGGTGCTTCATTTGTGAATCAGTAAAGTATTTGTCAAAAGAAATGTCAAGCTCCAGGAGCTCAGTTGGTGTCCAGATAAACATCTTGCAGCTCAAAAGTCCAAAGCAACATCATTGTTAGCTGGACCTGGAGATGTGTAGTTTTAATGCTTAGACTGGGCTTTATGTTTGTTTAAATAAAGTGTCCCAGCTCTCTTAACATAACAGGACCAACCTTGTTAATGTGAAGATACTAATAAGCTTCAGAGCTTTTCAGATTGCTCATCGCTTCGCCATCTGAAGCAACTGTCAAAGTAGCTAAGTATGCTAGTAGCTAAACATGCTAGTCTACGTTATTTTCGGCCACTTCAAGTCGTCCTCCCACCCCTCAACAGCTGTAGGTAGCGGTAAAACAATATCTCCACATTTGAGTTGTGATAGTTTATGTTCCCACATATTTTATGACCTAAAACCTCTGACGAAAACCGGTTAGCGCGTTGCTAGCGTGTAACAAAAGTGCCGGTTCTGACTTTCAGCGGAAGTCGTTCACATAATTCGCGCAAGGCATCATGGGGCGTAGGAATAAGGTGGATAGAAATACATATTATTCTTTATACAGAAGAGTGTGTACATAAGTACATACATACAGTATTGTGTCTATCTGAGTGATGTTGGCCACACATCCTAATGTGTATACATATAGAGGTGTGTGTGTGTGTGTGTGTGTAGGTTCTATTATGTGCATTACAGATGTACGTTTAATGTCATGTCTGTAATAATTGAAATTACTCTTTCTCTATGCAGGTTTTTTGCTACTGGAGACTCCTACAGGACCATAGCAAACAGCTTTCGTGTTGGAATTTCCACTGTCGTCAAAATTGTTCCTGATGTGGCGACCGCTATCTGGGACTGTCTAGTGGAGGAGTTCATGGCTGTACCTACAGTGGATGATTGGAGGTCCATTTCGAAGGAGTTTGAGGACATATGGAACTTCCCTCTGTGCTGCGGTGCGTTGGATGGAAAACATATTAGGCTGAAAGCACCTCGCAATTCAGGCTCAATGTTTTTTAATTATAAAGGTTCACACTCATTGGTTCTTCTAGCCGTGGTAGATGCAAAATACAGGTTCCGTATCATTGATGTTGGGGGGTATGGAAGAACCAGTGACGGCGGGATCTTGGCCAACTCCATCTTTGGTCAGGCTCTGCGTGACGGCACACTCAATCTGCCACCGGACCAGCACCTCCCTGGCGGTGGGGACAGAGGACCCCAGCCCCACGTCATCGTGGCAGATGAGGCTTTCCCGCTGCGCAGAAATTTAATGCGGCCCTTCCCAGGACGTGGGGAACTGACCAGAGAGCAACGTGTTTTCAACTATCGGCTGTCACGTGCACGGTTGGTGGTTGAGGATGCATTTGGGATCTGGTCTTGTCAGTGGCGTATGTTTCGGCGTGACCTTGAAATCTCCCCTGAGGTTGTGGAGAAGTGTGTCAAAGCCACTTGTGTTCTCCACAATTTCATCCGGGGTGACGACATACCAGCACACCGTGGAACAGAAGAACCCCTTCCTGGTGTCCAGAGAATGGGAGCAAACTGTGCGGCAAGAGATGCAATTGTGGCCAGAGAGGCATTCATGACATACTTCTCAGAAGAAGGAGCAGTGGCATGGCAGCAAACAGAGTAGTCATCACCCCCACTGACCTGCAACGGCTCTGTTACGTTCCACCAAATCACCTGCAGAGCCAAGTCATTCTGAACAGTTTCTTGTTATACTTATTACTGTTGTTTAATTTAGTTCTTTATATGACAAAGTACACGCCGTTCATTGTGAACACTGTCGTATCCACATTTTCATTTGTTGAATGTGTATAATTGCATTAAAAATTACAGATGAAAATTGTGTGATAAATTTCTGTTCTGTCTTTCGGTTAGTTTTAGTTTTAAGTATTCATACATAAACGACTATTAACAGAAACGCAACTGTTTTCGGTTTATGGTGATACCTTATATAACTTACATTTCATTATATAATCTCTAATAATTACTTTTTATTAAGTAAGTAAGAAAATGATTATCTGAAGTCGTACTGAACTAGTACTGTATTTGTTATTTGGGGAAACTTTTGTGCCAACATGTAATATTAACATAAAGGACCAAAAAATGAATAGCAGACTAAAACCAAAACTTTACAGAAATAGTATATTTCTGCCCTGTTCCACTGTATTCATATGAAATCATACAAATGCCAGAAAGTGCTAGTAACAAACCTGCAATATTAAAGCTAGCTACATGAAATGTAAATTTTCTTATGTAGATTTACACCAGCCAGTTTCTCCTACGCATGTAAAGACTCGCACACCAATTCTATGTAGAAAACAGATTTATTTACAGGTAGAAAACACATTTAAAAGTAGAAAACACATTGCTATCTAAAATAAACAAAACACAGTTATTTAAAAGTAGAAAACACATTGCTATCTAAAAAAAACTAATAATATATACATATATACAAAGTGTATATGTGTGTATATATATGTGTGTATATATATATATATATATATATATATATATTATATATATATATATATATATATATATATATATATATATATATATTATATATATTATATATATTATATATATATATATATATATATATATTTATATATATTTATATGTTGTGTGTGTGTGTACTGTATTTAGACTTCCTCGGACGTCACTGGACCCACTCTGTCGCCAGTGGACTCCTCATAAACCATGGTGTAGATTTTATATTGAAGTCTCTCACGCTGTAATGCGGGCATACGTTTAAGGGGACCAGCCAACGACAACAGAAAATGATCTACTGCATCGAGGGGAGGTGGTGGTGGGGGCAGTGTGGCAGCCATGTCACTTCTTTTATTCAAAAATTCTAGCACATTACGCTCAAAGTCATTGCGCTGCATGGGTCCCTGCTCCCTACGGGGTCTCTTCCGCGCTGATCCTGTAAAGAACACAGTACATGTGTTGAATGTTAGATGAGCTTTCAATTAATTGTTCTTATGAGTTTACATATGTTCTGTGTGTGGGTGTGTTTTGAAGTGGGGGAGATTTTGCCACCACTGGATCAGTTGTGTGTGTATTTGTGTCTGTGGTTTTTTGACACTAAATCTACAAAAAAAGTACGATGAGAGTCACACCTGGGGCACACGAGGAAGGTGCTGGCATCACAGACGTGGTGGATGATGGTACTGGAAAAGGAGAAGACGTTCTCACTGGAGCAGGAGTTGTCACTGCGGAGGCGGTTTGAGCCAGCTCCAACACACCTACGTCAATGGTTTCTGTGAATCAAATAACAAATAAAAAATTTATTTAACTTGAAATACATATAACATTGCAGTATGTCTGTGAGTCACAACTTACCAAGAATAGACGAGGCCTCGAATGCTGCTGAATCGTCTTCAGCCTCCTCTTGGTCTTGCGTCTCGTCGTAAGCGGCCTGGTCCTCCGTGTAGCTGTCCACATCTGTCCTGTCCTGCATGTTGCCACTGGTTGGACGTGGCGTGACAAACGGCTTCATGAAGGACATGACCGCCATGTACTTCCATTTCACAGTGTTGTCTGCGGCTGCACCACTCCTGTTTCTGTCTCGCTCCTTCTTCACTTCCTTTGCGTATGTGTCACGAAGACTTTTCCACCTCTTCTTGCATGCTTCCACTAAACAAAGGCATTGAAAAACGTTAAATGTGTTGGCTATACTTTGTGATAGCTGAAATCATTCTTATTTTTATCCAATTTGTGATGTAGTTTGAAGGTTATGATTGTTTGAACAAACTGTGAAATAAGGGGCAGATATATTAAGATTTCATCTTCTTTCTGCTCCCTTCATTTTATCCTACTTGTATTGTTGTATCTGATGAAACTGTCTTGTATTGTTCTTTTATTGATGTTTATTCATTCATTTTAAAAGAACAATACAAGACAGTTTCATCAGATACAAGAATACAAGTAGGATAAAATGAAGGGAGCAGAAAGAAGATGAAATCTTATTATATCTGCCCCTAAACATCAAATCGGCTAGCAGAGAAGAAGAACGTTAACGTTAATAACGTTAATTGTGAACGTTAAACGTTAAACTTACCCGGTGTATTGAGTTCATCACTGACACTACGCCAGGCAACGAGCTTTTTATTTCTGTCTCTGTAGAGGACATTTGACTGGTTGTAAAGGACTGGATGGGTACACACAGCAACGATGAGTTTCTCCTCCATTGTACACAACTTCGCGCTTTCTTTCTGTCCAACAAACAATACGTCACACAGTTGCGCATGCGCACAACCGTCCCCTCGTTCCGCGTCACATAGCTCCACCCCGGCTCTCCCTGATTGGTTGACACACCAACCAATCAGGTAGAGTTGAGCGGCGTTTGAACGTTTGAACCGCGAAAACTTCAGCTCAGCTGAAGCGGAACTTGGAAGCCGACGCCGGTTCACGTGCACGAAAAAACGCTCATCAGCACGCTCAACACGCACGTGACCTGACGCCAGACGCCAGGAGGTGCCTAGGTGCGTCCACCATTGACTTTACATGGAAGCTGGAAGCTTGGAGGTCAAAACGCTTCTCGGTGTGACCACACCATAAGTTTTAAAAAGTTGAAATCTGACAGAACCAGACTGTGTGCACGTGGATTTTCAAACAGGTGGGATGCGTCTGGGAAAACAGCTACAGGTCCGCAACCATAAGTTTTAAAAAGTTGAAATCTGACAGAACCAGACTGTGTGCACGTGGATTTTCAAACAGGAGTCACGCACCAACATATGTTGGTTGCAAGCTGAGGTAACACATACATGTAAATTGACAGATCACACTTTAACAGTAGGGGGTTCCCTTGAAGTCTCTGACAGAAGACATGCAACTGTATGTAAATTTTTGTCAATTTACATACAGTAGGAT
>JBBPBX010059067.1:0-14532 GCA_038048925.1 Garcialebias charrua | reverse complement strand
GTGCGGCCCCTTTAAGAGACGACGGGTCAGTTTGTGTCTTTGGTTATCTAGCTGTATGAGTTTTAATTTCATAAAGCTAGAGAACCGAAAGTACGAACTGATGCCGAACACTTCGAAGGAGAAGAAGGAGGAGATCCTCTCCTCTCATGGAGGAGGAGGAGGAGGAGGAGATGATGCCGGGGCGGCTACAGCAGCAGGAGGAACCGGGATGCTGATGGAGGAGGAGAAGATGGAGACACTTGCAGCTTGATTTTAGCTCATTCATTTCCACTTTCAGCTGCTATAGCGCCTCCAGAGGAGTCACCTGCATGTGTGTGAAGGGGGGGTGCATGTGTGTGATGGGGGGGGTGCATGTGTGTGATGGTTGAGGACCAGCCCATCAGTCCACCGTCATGTAGAAGAGAGGTCCACAGAGCATGCTGCAGCTGTCAGAGCTGTGTGGGTGTTTTATCTGGAGGGGGGAGACAGAAATAGTTAAAGCTTTCCTCTAATTGGCCGATCTGGGACTCACGTGACAGTGTTGGCTGCAGCATCATCATCATCATTGAAGTGATCTCACGTTTTTTTTTATATCGGAAGTCCTTAAAGGTCTTAATTTTAAGTAATTACAGTGTGACTGTTAAGTGAAACTGCCTCCCCTTCCATCCAGTAAAAAAAAAGATTCACATGATGGTTTTATCTCAAATCTTTTAACGTACCGTATTTTTCGGAGTATAGGTCGCATTGTCCAATTATCACCAATAGATTGGAAAAATCCCTAGATAGGTCGCACCGGAGTATAGGTCGCACCTACGTTTAGCTCTGCTGCAAATGTCTGCCACAGGAGCGCACAGCAAGGCTTTTAAGAAGATTAACACTTAAAAACAATTATTTGTTTGATAAAAATTATAGCAAATATGTGTCTGAGCTGAACTTTTCCTTAATAAATGAACGTAATTGTGAAATGAGCTGAATTTTAAACATTTGTTTCGCCGAAAGTGATAAAAAGCCATGTATAGGTCGCAGGCCATGAAAAAAATGGTAAAAAGGTGCGACCTATACTCCGAAAAATACGGTAAGTTTCTTTCAGCTGCTCCCTTCTTCAGAAGTTGCCACATCGAGCAAAAATATTTGGCTATTTGATGGATCGAACCTGCCACCTCAGGATTACAAGTCTGATCACCACATTTTTTTTTTTTTTTTTTTTTTTTAACAAACCACCAGAATAAAGAAATCATTTAGGTGCTAAAACATAGTAATATATGAATTGGGAAGTGGTGGCGCAGAGGTTAGACAAGATGGGCCTGTGAGCGTAAAGTCGCAGGTTTAACTCCCCGCACTGACAACATCCAAATGTGTGGAAAAGGTGAAACACCTGCCTCCACTCTCATTTGCCCTGCAGTCTAGGCCTTTGAGCAAGGCCCTTTAACCCCCATCTGCTCCCAAACAGGTCTCTCTTGAAACTGAGTTCTAGTAGTGACTCAAGTGAGACTACCTATACCGGTATATTAAAAAAATCCAACTTTACCACATTATTTAAAACACCATTCTCCTTTTACCAAATATAAACTAAGGTGCTTTTTGAACATCTGGATTAGGCTTGAAGTCAGTGGAGCACCTCTTACCAAACGTGGAACTACTTTGCTCTCTGTGCTCTTGGACTTGGCAAATGGTTTAGAGCCATTGCTCTCAATGAATTGTGTGGTAACTTGGACAACGTTACAAAAATATTACTTTTTCCACTTGACCAGGTTTAGAGGATCCAGGGTGACATAACTAATAATATTAAATTAAAGGTGATATTTCATTTCTAAAGGTTCAATGTTTTCTTGTAAATGTAATGTTTGTCAGTAACATGACGTAAGAAATGTTGAACTCTGAGCTAACAGTTTGTAACGGACATCAGCATCACAGTCTTTCAGAGATCAAAACAAAAAAAGGCCGCCTTTTGCTATTTTTAAAACGTAACGTGAGTTGGGCCTGGCAGACGTTTTGCTTTGTGTTTCACTCGTTATTTTTTGGGTTCTCGATAAGGACAAAATAGGACATCAGCTCAGAGTTTTGATCTATTCTTGGAGCAGAAGTGAAGTCTTGGAGACGACTGAAAATCCCTGAAGTCCCAGCATGCTCCATTTAGAGCGTGACTGACGACGTTTGATGTGCGCCGTTTAAACAAGAGGGCTGCAGATGGAGGGGTTCTGCATCGTGTGGGATCAAATCCAATGAAACTTTATTTGTGCATCACGTTCCATGCATGCAGACACCATGTGCTTTTCAACAAGAACAAAATTTACAGTTTGAGAAAACACATGCACGCAAAATAAATCAGGTTGGACACTTTATGTTTTTTTTTTCACATCTGATCCTACATTTCAGTCCTCTGGGCTCATGAAATATTCTTTAATCCATCACCTCACTGTGGGTTAATTTCCCCTTCACAAATGTGTCTTCATAAAATCCCACCATTAGATCACATTCATTATTACCATTTTTAAGTTAGGCTGCAAGGATTTTTTTTTCCATAAACCTTACATTTTTAGCTAAAACGTGCATGTGGGTTTTCCTCATATTGACTCTTTTTCTTCTGTTTTTGTAGGAAAATGTTGGCAACATTAGCCAAGACGTTTGCATTAGCGTGCAGAGAGGAGACACCGCCTGCAGACAGGATGAGGAGCAGCGGGCAGCCTGCAGGTGAATGCTGCAAATAAGATGACTCATGATGTGCACATGCATCTTTTGGCTTTTATACATTTCTGTTTATACATCGTTGGGCTTTGCTGTCGTCCACATTTTGTATATCTTTGTGTGTTGAGGTTCATGCTCTGATGAAGTCTTGATCATCGCAATAAACCAAAGCAAATACTGTATTTTCTGGACTATAGGTCGCAGCTTTTTATAATTTTTTCATGGCCTGCGACCTATAGTCGGGTGCGACCTATATATGGCTTTTTATAAAATAAGCTGATTTGTAATCATTTATTAACACAAATTAAACTGAGACACACTTTTACAATAATGTCAGCTAACAAATATATATATATTTAGGTGTTTATCCTGCTAAAATTATTCATTTATTAAAGAAAAGTTCAGCTCAGACACATATTTGCTATAATTTTTATCAAACAATTAATTGTTTTTAAGTGTTAATCTTCTTAAAAGCCTTGCTGTGCGCTCCTGTGGAAGAGACATTTGCAGCAGAGCTAAACACGGTCCACATTTTGACGTAGGTGCGACCTATATATGGATTTTTCCAATTCTTTGGCAATAATTGGACAATGCGACCTATACTCGGGTGCGACCTATAGTCCAAAAAATACGGTATCTACAGATATTTACTTCTACTTGCACATGGCACAAATGTCGGTTTAATTCCTAAAGCAATGTAAACTGACTGATTTCAGCAAACCAACCTCCATGCTAAATTCCAGGCTAACATTCTCTTTCGAAGTATTAGCCTTTGTCACTTCGAGCATCCCCCCCTCATCTTCCTCACGCTCAGACACGCACCTCTCTTTGTTAATCTCACACTCTCAGCGTTTTATCCCTTTTAAATACCGTGATCCTATTTGTCAGGTAGAGCGTGTGCTGGGCGCCGGAGAGGTGGCCGTGTAATCTTTGCTGCGGTTCGTGATCCCTTTAGGAGACCCTGGGTTTGGACCGGTTTGTGCGGAACGAGTGTTTGGGTGGCTTTGTCGTCTTTTTTGTTTTGATTTTTGTGTCTCACCTCAGTGCCTTGACGAGTCACCTCCCCTTATCCAAAGTCTCCTGATCGCCATGTGCAAATGTGCATGAACGTGCAACACATTCAGCAGCTTTTTTTGATGCGTCCAATGAAATTACTTTGGATCAAACGTTTTAAAACTGAATTTTTGACGGGTTGCTAATAAACAATGCACAGGAGATATCGTTCGAGGTAATTCTCATGTTGGTCACAGAAACGTTTATTAGCATTGTCAGAATTTTCCCTCCGTTTCTCACGGGCGCTGCTGTAAATTAGGAATACTTTTAAAAAAAAAATTGGTATACACTGTTAGCAAGGTCACATCTTCATGGTTCCATAACCTCGGAGCTCAGTAGAAATCTCAGTTATTCAAATTTACTGTGGAGTTCTTTGAGTCCCCCAGATTTTTCCCAAGCTTTACATTAGCATATGCAAGGGCCCGCCTGTCCCGCTGTTTTCTAAAGTGGATGTAAATTATAACCAGCATTATACAGACTGATAGGAGATAAATCTCTGCAGTAATGCATCGCAGCGAGTTGCAAACAGGGAAAGTGGGGGTGAGGGCTTGATGCTTTCAAGAGGATGTGTGTGTGTGTGTGTGTGTGAGGTACTGTACAAAAGCATGTGGCAGATGGGATGCAGCCTAGCAAAATGTGTGTTAATAGTCGTGCTAAGCTCTCTTTCCATTTGTTTTTCAGATTTTCCATCCCTATCTTGTTCCTTTTTTTATTTTTATTTTTATTTTATGCAAAGCGTGCATCAGATTTGAAATTTAGTACATCTGTTGCATTAATGAAACTGTTTTAAAAGTGAGCACACATCTTAAAAAGAAACAAACAAAAAAAAGAAAACTAATATTAGCACAGTGAGATTAGTAAGTCGAAATGTGCACTTGTGCAGTGCAAAAGGCTGAGGGGCTTCAGGCCTCATGAGCCGAGTGGAGATCTTTTTGGAAGCTCGATGCAAACCCAGGCTTGAATAATGAGATGTATTTATGAAGGGCTGGGAAGGAGCTCCCTGCTTTTCAAAACAAGTATGCTGGAGTCTGAATGGGATATAAGGGAGGAGGAGGAGGAGGGGGGAGGCTTGGACAAGAGAGAAAAATGGGTGCGTGTGGAGGTGGGGGTACCAGGGGCCCCCAAGCAGCCCAGTCCTCGTCCAGGCAGCTGTGAAAAGGGGTCCCGTCTTTTTCCCACGCCCAGCAAGACGCGGAACAGTGCCGCAGCTCGCTAGGGTCAAGTCCCGTCGCTAATATATACACACACACGCAGACGCACACGCAGGCAGAGATTGTGTGTCAAAGTTTTGCAAATTAACAAGCTGTCTAAGAAGCTCTGTGACATGGGGGAGTGGAGGGGGGATGCTATTCTCCCAGGATGCTTTGCACTCCCATCAGGGGTCAGCGGGCTTCATGAAACGGTGAGGTCATAACTTCAACTTGAACTTAAAATTCTGCTGAAGACTGAAAAGAGTCTGGATTGTCATTGTTGTCACTTCTTTAGAATGAAAGACCAGAGCTGAGCCTGTTCCACGTGCAGGATGAAGACTGTTTCTCTCTTCATCATGTGATTACCTGCACAGATGTGTATGCTTAAATAATATCTGTGATATGACTTCAAACATTCTCAAACATGCAAAGTAAAGTTGAGCTTCTTGGCATCAATATTTTTAGATATAATGACTGCATCCGATTCTTTTTGTGCTTAAAAGATATGGAACTGAAGAAGTGTCACAAAAATTCTGTTGAATTGGCACCGAGAGAAGATTCACTGATTTCTAATTTGTTCATGTGACCAGGGTAAACCTCTGAAACTATACAGGCACGTCAGGGGCTGCTGTTTTGCCGCCTTCCATATAAAGATGGAGTGCCACCTCGTCCTCCTCGCAGTCCCTTTCTAGAAACAGCATGGCACACCAAACAAAATGGTGCAGCGTTCACTTCCCTCCCCGATCACCTCCATCACTGCTTCTCACAGAGTGGTGTCACACTAATTCAGTTCCCCCTTCCTGCTCCAGCCCCTTGCTTTAATTCTGCACTATTAAATAAAATAAAAAAAAACACTCTGCCGATCTCTGAATAGATTAGCAAGCATCCTGTCCTCTTTCTCACCCTCTCCTTGCTCCTGACTCTCCATCTTCTTCCATCTCATTATCATGTTCCTTCCCATTCAGAAGAGCTTCAAATAAAGAGGGAGAACCCTTCTAATTAGCTCTGTAAAGATGCTTTGTTGTGGTCAGTGTGGTCACCAGTGTGTGCATTGAGAGAGGATGTGTGACAGCCAGTGTTAGCACTGAGGACATGTGTATGGGCCCTTAATGAGGTTTGTTAGCTGAGTGTGTGTCCTGCTGTTTGAATGCACCCTCGGCAGCCTTTGAAGGAACAGAGATGAGGAGAGCGTCTTTCACGACGGCAGGTTGCAGAATGCAGATGATGCATTATGCCCAGCGTGGTTCCCAGTTCAGCAGCAAACGAGCGGAATAATACTTGCATGTTGTCCATGAAAGCCGAGCGGGAAGTATACAGAGGCCGTTGTGCTCCCCGGGCATCGCCACCCTTTGTGGATTTGTTTTGAACAAAGAAATATTTGCTGGGAATTAGCAGCTCTAAGAAACTCCCAGTTCATATTTTTGCATAAAAGCAAAACAAAAGAGAGCGATAGATAGAGAGAGAGAGAGCTCCCTGAAGAGACTGCCTGTTAAGAAATCATCACTATAGACAGTCTTGTTGCAAAGTTACGAGCCAATAAAAAGACAACTTCCATGCTATGCATTTAGAATACATGGTGGATAAATTAGCAGGTGATTTATGAGCTCAAAATGTAAAAAAAAAATAAAATAATCAGCTGTGTGTTTGTGGTAGAAGAACAAGGCTGGGAACATAGTTTAAAGGTCCACTGACATAATCTTACAAATTTGCATGAAATGATAGAATATCATTCCACTATGTTCGTTTTTGCAAACAAAATGATAAATTAATGAAAATTCCTTCCAAACTGAATTTAAAAATAAAAACCGCTTTTCTCTCTGAAAAATCCGACTACAAGCGAATGCAACATTTGTGACGTAGGAAGGAGAACGTCTGTAGAACGCCCCTTTTAAATATTCATGGCGAACAAGAAATAAAACAACAAAATTATCAATCTAAGTTAAGATTTGAGCTATTTGTCTTTAGTTTTGGAAGCAGGAAGTTAGATGAGCAGAAACAGCAGGTTCTAGTTTAGGTCTGCACCCGTATGTATTTGTCTCTTAAGCCTCGGATATAGTTGACGCGTCGCATAGGGGGCGCGGCCAAAGTGACGCAATCGCGAAGTCCCCGCCCCCGCGCTTTGGCCAGCGCGTTGGTTTCGCGCGTGGTCGTGCACCTCCCAGATTTTGAAGCTCCGCAAGCCTAGCGCGCGCGCCGAATTGATTGACAGGTCGGGTGTGGACCTCACCGACAGCCTTCACGCCAGATTCTGCAGCTGTCTGCGCCGCTGTGGTCGTGGAAACGGCGTCGCGACGCATGGAGGAATGTTTTGTGACACAAAATGTATTAAATTCTCCTTCATTCCTGATCTGGAGTCGGACTTTTCTTTTGTTTTTTCGCCAAAACTCACGTGATCGCTTTCTCCTCCGCTGACTCCATGCATTAAAACCGCAAATAAAGACAACAGTTCAGCACGCGAGCAGAAAGCTATTTGTTTTTGTTGTGTGACGTCAAACAGTTCTTCTTCTACGGTAGATTTCTTCTTCTACACCCTTTCTTGCAACATATGCACAGGTTTTAGAGGGTACTGCCACCTGCTGGTCAGTAAAAGAACAGCACTTTGCCAAGCGCTGCCGTGCCACACTATAAACGCACGCACAGTGCGCGCGCATCACGTGCGCTCCAGCTTGCGGACCAAAGCGCGACTATATCCGAGGCTTTACCTGTTCAGGAAGCAGGGAGCTCAGTCTGAGGGGAGGCAGCTTTATTTATTCAATTTTTGACGAAGGTCTTGCATCTTTTGGGAAAGTGAAAAGGCTCACTTGTTCACTGATGATATTAGAACATCCAAAGGCGACACACCGAACTGGCATTTTACAAGTTATACAAAAAAAAGGCGATCTGGCAGAGAATGCGTTATGCGTTAACGGCAGACGCAGACTGAAGGTCCTGCTTCCTACGTCACAAATGTTGCATTCACTTGTAGTCGGATTTTTCAGAGAGAAAAGCTGTTTTTAATTTCAGACTCAGTTTGGAAGGAATTTTCATTAATTTATCATTTTGTTTGCAAAAACGAACATAGTTGAATGATAAAATACATATATCTTCTATCATTTCATGCAAAATTGTAAGAAGATGTCAGTGGACCTTTAAAGATGGACTGAAAGAGAAAAAACCCAAATAGGTTGTGAAATGAGGGATTGTGTGGAGCGAGGCGCAGCCTGCTGGGCCTGCCTGCTGCCTCACAGATTGTAAACTGTCACGCAGGATGCAGACGGAGGAGCAGGACAGAAATCATTTGCCCACATTACCCTCCAACGCCGAAACTGCCGCTCTCACATCCCCTTCCTTCTCTCCTCCGTCTGCAGCTGTGATTTTCTCCTTCGCTTCTGCACGTGCACATGCATGCATAACTCGCAGCTTCACCGATAGATTTTCTCCCCTCTGGATGAAACGAGTCCGCTTGCAGCTCTTCTCTTACCACCACCACCCCCTCATTGTTCGATGGTTTGTTGCCTCTCCGTAGGAGGTGCGCAGAGAGTGTTTGGACTCATTCCCCTGTTTTACCAGTTTACCAGTGTAATCCCTTCCACTGGCACAATGAGCTTTCACTCCAGCCACAGGATTCTATTAGGCTCCCAGAGAGGCACGGGATCTCCATAAACATTTTCCAGCAACTCTTGCACAAGCAGCTGAATGGATTCAGCTTCTTGTTTTAAACTAATACCCGCCCTTCGTTTTACTGAGAGGTTTACCTGTCTGGACAAGGAATGTGAAATAAGAGCTTATAGACTTACAGCAGCAGCTTGTTAATGCTTCACTTCCAAAACAAAACCTCTTCATTTCCAAAAAAGTAGCTAACATCATATTTCATGGAGACAAATACCCATATTTTCTGGTGTATAGGTCGCATTGTCCAATTATCACCAATAGGTTGGAAAAATCCCTAGATAGGTCGCACCTACGTTTAGCTCTGCTGCAAATGTCTGCCACAGGAGCGCACAGCAAGGCTTTTAAGAAGATTAACACTTAAAAACAATTATTTGTTTGATAAAAATTATAGCAAATATGTGTCTGAGCTGAACTTTTCCTTAATAAATGAACGTAATTGTGAAATGAGCTGGATTTAAAAATTTGTTTCGCCGAAAGTGATAACAAGCCATATACAGGTAGTCCCCGATTTACGAGCGCTCTGATCTGCGAGGTTCCAGACTTACGAGCTGCGAATTTTTGGAAAAAACGAAAAAAATACTGAGTTTTCATGTGTTTTTTCACCACAGTTAGTTAGATAAGCATATGAACACACGTTTCCGATCATTTTTATGCACTCATAAGCAGTTTTTGGATGAAAATAGAGTGTTTGTAGTCGCGCTAGCGAAAACCGTTCCAATTTACGAGCGAAATTCCGGATTTACGAGAGAAATGGCGGCCGTTCCAAATTACGAGATTTCCGGTTTACGAGCGCCTCGTTGTAACGGATCTCGCTCGTAAATCGGGGACTACCTGTATAGGTTGCACCTGAGTATAGGTCGCAGGCCTTGAAAAAAACATAAAAAGGTGCGACCTATACACCGGAAAATACGGTAAATGTTAAGTGATTTTTTTTCAATCAATGCTTTGTTCTGAGCAGTAAACAACCTCCACTGCAATTGTGGCCACTTTAAAAAGAATATGCAGCCGCTTTTATTAACGGTTATCATTGTGACCCTTAATTTATCAATTCACTGTGATTTTCAAACAGACTCCAAAAAAGAAAAAGAGTGACAGTTTTATGGAAAAAGTCAAATTAAACGAGGGACGCTGACGTTTAAGCAATAAGCGATTTCAATGTGAAGCTACTCTTAAATGTGCTTTTATAAAGCGGGCACTAAACTTCTGAGTTAAATGGACTTGTTTGCAAATGTTTCAGTGTGTAATCGTGGCTCTGTCTTATTTTTATTTTTTTTGGAACTGCACAATAATCTGCTCTAAAAAGGGCACTTGTTAATTTATCAAACAATAGCAAAAGAGTCAGATAATTTAGCAATGCTCCATCACTGCATGTCACTGGTTTATTTACATATTAAAAGCACGAGTAAAGCATGTGTGCGTCATGCAGAGTCAAGCAAATGTGATTCCTTCTCACGGATACATCATTTTTATATCGAATGTTTTTGCTGCAGATGTTCATGTGCCGTTCATAATTCTTATCACGCACAAAAAAACGTCTTCATAAGGTGCAAGAAACAAGTTTTATCATAAAAGATTATTAGACTCATCTCGCTGTATTTATTACCAAAAAAAAAGAAAAATCAATTATTTACTGTAACATTTATGTTCATTAGCTTTTTTTTGGTGCATTTGGTAATTTTTATCACTGTACCGTATTTTCCGGACTATAGGTCGCAGCTTTTTATAATTTTTTTATGGCCTGCAACCTATAGTCAGGTGCGACCTATATATGGCTTTTTATAAAATAAGCTGATTTGTAATCATTTATTAACAAAAATTAAACTGAGACACACTCTTACAATAATCTCAGCTAACAAATGTATTTTTTTAGGTGTTTATCCTGCTAAAATTATTCATTTATTAAAGAAAAGTTCAGCTCAGACACATATTTGCTATAATTTTTTTATCAAACAATTGTTTTTAAGTGTTAATCTTCTCCCTGGGCTGCCACCTTACCGTGGTGGAGGGGTTTGAGTGTCCCAATGATCCTAGGAGCTATGCTGTCAGGGGCTTTATGCCCCTAGTAGGGTCACCCAAGGCAGACAGGTCCTAGGTGAGGGACGAGACAAAGCGCAGCCCACAAGACCCCTTATGATGAATAATATAAATGGAAACAATGTTCCCTCGCCCGGACGCGGGTCACCGGGGCCCCACTCTGGAGCCAGGCCCGGAGGAGGGGCACGTTGGCGAGCGCCTGGTGGCCGGGCTTTCACCCATGGAGCTCGGCCGGGCACAGCCCGAAGAGGAGACGTGGGTCCCCCTTCCCATAGGCTCACCACCTGTGGGAGGGGCCAAAGGGGTCGGGTGCATTGTGGAATGGGTGGTGGCCGAGGGCGGGGACCCTGGCGGTCTGATCCTCGGCTACAGAAGCTGGCCATTGGGACATGGAATGTCACCTCTCTGGTGGGGAAGGAGCCTGAGCTAGTGTGTGAGGTTGAGAGGTTCCGGCTAGAAATAGTCGGACTCACCTCAACGCATGGCTCTGGCTCTGGAACCAGTTTCCTTGAGAGGGGTTGGACACTCTTCCACTCTGGAGTTGCCCCTGGTGAGAGGCGCCGAGCAGGAGTGGGCATACTTGTTGCCCCCCATCTTGGTGCCTGTACGTTGGGGTTCACCCCGGTGAACGAGAGGGTAGCCTCCCTTCGCCTACGTGTGGGGGGACGGGCTCTGACTGTTGTTTGTGCCTATGCGCCGAACGGCAGCGCAGATTACCCACCCTTTTTGGAGTCCTTGGAGGGGGTATTGGAGGGTGCGCCTCCTGGGGACTCCCTTGTTCTGCTGGGGGACTTCAACGCTCACGTGGGCAATGACAGTGAGACCTGGAGGGGTGTGGTTGGGAGGAACGGCCCCCCTGATCTGAACCCGAGTGGTGTTCTGTTGTTGGACTTCTGTGCTCGTCATGGATTGTCCATAACGAACACCATGTTCAGGCATAAGGGTGTCCATATGTGCTCTTGGCACCAGGACACCCTAGGTCGTAGTTCAATGATCGACTTTGTTGTCGTCTCATCTGATCTGCGGCCGCATGTCCTGGACACTCGGGTGAAGAGAGGGGCGGAGCTGTCAACTGACCACTACCTGGTGGTGAGTTGGCTCCGATGGTGGGGGAGGATGCCGGTCAGACCTGGCAGACCCAAACGTATTGTGAGGGTCTGCTGGGAACGTCTGGCAGAGTCTCCCGTAAGACGGAGCTTTAACTCCCACCTCCGGGAGAGCTTTGAACACGTTCCGAGGGAGGCGGGGGACATTGAGCCCGAGTGGGCCATGTTTCGCGCCTCTATTGTCGAGGCAGCTTATCGGAGTTGTGGCCGCAAGGTTGTTGGTGCCTGTCGTGGTGGCAACCCTCGAACCCGGTGGTGGACACCGGCGGTGAGGGATGCTGTCAAGCTGAAGAAGGAGTCCTATTGGGCCTTTTTGGCCTGTGGGACCCCGGAAGCAGCAGATAGGTACCGGCAGTCCAAGCGGCATGCGGCTCGGGTGGTTGCTGAGGCAAAAACTCGGGCGTGGGAGGAGTTCGGAGAGGCCATGGAGAATGACTTCCGTACGGCTTCGAGGCGATTCTGGTCCACCATCCGGCGTCTCAGGGGGGGAAAGCGGTACGCGACCAACACCATTTATGGTGGGGATGGCGTGCTGTTGACCTCAACTCGGGATGTTGTGAGTCGGTGGGCGGAATACTTCGAAGACCTCCTCAATCCTACTGGCACGTCTTCCACTGAGGAAGCGGAGCCTGGGGACTTTGGGTCGGGCTCTCCAATCTCTGGTGCTGAGGTCGCCGAGGTGGTTAAAAAGCTCCGCGGTGGCAAGGCTCCGGGGGTGGATGAGATTCGTCCTGAGTTCCTTAGGGCTCTGGATGTTGTGGGGTTGTGTTGGCTTACGCGACTCTGCAATATCGCGTGGACATCGGGGGCAGTTCCCTTGGATTGGCAGACTGGGGTGGTGGTTCCCCTATTCAAAAAGGGGGACCGTAGGGTGTGTTCCAACTATAGAGGGATCACACTCTTAAGCCTCCCTGGTAAGGTCTATTCAGGGGTTCTGGAGAGGAGGGTCCGTCGGATAGTCGAACCTCGGATTCAGGAGGAGCAGTGTGGTTTTCGTCCTGGTCGTGGAACACTAGACCAGCTCTACACCCTCAACAGGGTCCTGGAGGGTGCGTGGGAGTTTGCCCAACCAGTTTACATGTGCTTTGTAGACTTGGAAAAGGCATTCGACCGCGTCCCTCGGGGGGTTCTGTGGCGGGTACTCCGGGAGTATGGGGTACCAGGCCCATTGATATGGGCTGTTAGGTCCCTGTACGACCGGTGTCAGAGCTTGGTCCGCATTGCCGGCAGTAAGTCAGGCTCGTTTCCGGTGAGAGTTGGACTCCGCCAAGGTTGCCCTTTGTCACCGATTCTGTTTATAACTTTTATGGACAGAATTTCTAGGCGCAGCCAAGGTGTTGAGAGGATCCGTTTTGGTGGCCTTAGAATCGCTTCTCTGTTTTTTGCAGATGATGTGGTCCTATTGGCTTCATCAGCTCGTGATCTACAGCTTTCGCTGGAGCGGTTTGCAGCTGAATGTGATGCGGCCGGGATGAGGATCAGTTCCTCCAAATCCGAGGCCATGGTCTTGAGCCGGAAAAGGGTAGCGTGCCCTCTCCGGGTCGGGGAGGAGGTCCTTACCCAAGTGGAGGAGTTTAAGTATCTCGGGATCTTGTTCACGAATGAGGGAAAACTGGAGCGTGAGATCGATAGGCGGATAGGTGCAGCGTCCGCAGTGAAGCGGGCGCTGTACCGGTCTGTCGTGGTGAAGAGAGAGCTGAGTCAAAAGGCAAAGCTCTCAATTTACCGATCGATCTACGTTCCCACCCTCATCTATGGTCATGAGCTTTGGGTTATGACCGAAAGAACAAGATCTCGGATACAAGCGGCTGAAATGAGTTTTCTCCGCAGGGTGGCTGGACTCTCCCTTAGAGATAGGGTGAGAAGCTCAGTCATCCGGGAGGGACTCGGAGTAGAGCCGCTGCTTCTCCACATCGAGAGGAGCCAGTTGAGGTGGCTCGGGCATCTGGTTAGGATGCCTCCTGGACGCCTCCCTGGTGAGGTGTTCCGGGCATGTCCCACCGGGAGGAGACCCAGAGGAAGACCCAGGACACGCTGGAGGGACTATGTTTCTCGGCTGGCCTGGGAACGCCTTGGGATTCCCCCAGAGGAGCTGCTCCAAGTGGCTGGGGAGAGGGAAGTCTGGGCCTCCCTACTTAGGCTGCTACCCCCGCGACCCGACCCCGGATAAGCGGAAGAAAATGGATGGATGGATGGATGGTGTTAATCTTCTTAAAAGCCTTGCTGTGCGCTCCTGTGGAAGAGACATTTGCAGCAGAGCTAAACACGGTCCACATTTTGACGTAGGTGCGACCCATATATGGATTTTTCCAATTCTTTGGCAATACAGTAATTGGACAAAGCGACCTATAGTCCGAAAAATACGGTACATATAACTTTTTTTTCTCTGTTTTGGGGGACTCAGCAAATATATAAACAGCCTATTTATAGCATGTGTCTGAACAATCCGATGGAGGCAAAAATAAACACTTTGAACAGAAGAATAAAGATTCAGACTTTTTTTTTTTTTGTCTGGAGCTGCTAAATAAGGCTCCGAGTGTTTCTGTGACACTCTTTTAGGATCCTTGTGAGAGTTGCATCTCTGCTTTGTTTCTCAAGTCCAAAGCCACAGAGGGTCACGGTGCTCCTCCAGTCCTGCTCTCCCCAAACATATCATTCCATCTTTTATTTGTCTTCCTCCTTCCCCCAGCCTTCCCTCCACTCCCATCTTAATAATGCCGCTCTTTTCTTGCGCTCTGAGTGGAGGGCTGCCCTGAACCAACATTGTCCCTTGCACTGGCTCTAGTGGGGGGGCCCCATTGTGTGTGTGTGTGTGTGTGTGTGTGTGTGTGTGT
>JBBPBX010059066.1:0-21897 GCA_038048925.1 Garcialebias charrua | reverse complement strand
GTGATGGACTGGAGATGTCCCTGTGATGGACTGGAGACTTGTCCATGTGTCCCTGTGATGGACTGGAGACTTGTCCACGTGTCCCTGTGATGGACTGGAGACCTGTCCAGGATGTCCCTGTGATGGACTGGAGACTTGTAAATGTGTCCCTGTGATGGACTGGAGACTTGTAAATGTGTCCCTGTGATGGACTGGAGAGTTGTCCATGTGTCCTTGTGATGGACTGGAGACTTGTCCATGTGTCCTTGTGATGGACTGGAGACTTGTCCCTGTGTACCTGTGATGGACTTGAGACCTGTCCAGGTGTCCTTGTGATGGACTGGAGACTTGTCCACATGTCCCTGTGATGGACTGGAGACCTGTCCATGTGTCCCTGTGATGGACTGGAGACTTGTCCACGTGTCCCTGTGATGGACTGGTGACTTGTAAATGTGTCCCTGTGATGGACTGGAGACTTGTCCACGTGTCCCTGTGATGGACTGGAGACCTGTCCAGGATGTCCCTGTGATGGACTGGAGACTTGTAAATGTGTCCCTGTGATGGACTGGAGACTTGTAAATGTGTCCCTGTGATGGACTGGAGACTTGTAAATGTGTCCCTGTGATGGACTGGAGACTTGTAAATGTGTCCCTGTGATGGACTGGAGACTTGCAAGGGAACCGGACTTGTGATCTGAAGGACCCTGGTTCGAGTTCGAACCCCGGCCACTACACACCTTGGGGTGTCTATGAGTGCATACCTATTTCCCCAGCTCCCCGGGCGCTGACTACGGCTGCTCACTGCACCACTTGGTGGTGGTTGGGTTAAATGCAGAGAACAATTTTGTCTGTCAAGTATGGGAAACATACACAGATGACAAAAATGTGCAATTTATATATTTTAATTTATAAATGTGTCCCTGTGATGGACTGGAGACTTGTAAATGTGTCCCTGTGATGGACTGGAGACCTGTCCAGGTGTCCCTGTGATTGACTGGAGACTTGTCCACATGTCCCTGTGATGGACTGGAGACTTGTCCACGTGTCCCTGTGATGGACTGGAGACTTGTCCATGTGTCCTTGTGATGGACTGGAGACTTGTCCCTGTGTACCTGTGATGGACTGGAGACCTGTCCAGGTATCCCTGTGATGGACTGGAGACTTGTCCATGTGTCCTTGTGATGGACTGGAGACTTGTCCCTGTGTACCTGTGATGGACTGGAGACCTGTCCAGGTGTCCTTGTGATGGACTGGAGACTTGTCCACATGTCCCTGTGATGGACTGGAGACCTGTCCAGGTGTCCCTGTGATGGACTGGAGACTTGTCCACATGTCCCTGTGATGGACTGGAGACTTGTCCATGTGTCCTTGTGATGGACTGGAGACTTGTCCCTGTGTACCTGTGATGGACTGGAGACCTGTCCAGGTGTCCTTGTGATGGACTGGAGACTTGTAAATGTGTCCCTGTGATGGACTGGAGACTTGTAAATGTGTCCCTGTGATGGACTGGAGACTTGCAAGGGAACCGGACTTGTGATCCGAAGGACCCTGGTTCGAGTTCGAACCCCGGCCACTACACACCTTGGGGTGTCTATGAGTGCATACCTATTTCCCCAGCTCCCCGGGCGCTGACTACGGCTGCTCACTGCACCACTTGGTGGTGGTTGGGTTAAATGCAGAGAACAATTTTGTCTGTCAAGTATGGGAAACATACACAGATGACAAAAATGTGTAATTTATATATTTTAATTTATAAATGTGTCCCTGTGATGGACTGGAGACTTGTAAATGTGTCCCTGTGATGGACTGGAGACCTGTCCAGGTGTCCCTGTGATGGACTGGAGACTTGTCCACATGTCCCTGTGATGGACTGGAGACCTGTCCAGGATGTCCCTGTGATGGACTGGAGACTTGTCCATGTGTCCTTGTGATGGACTGGAGACTTGTCCCTGTGTACCTGTGATGGACTGGAGACCTGTCCAGGTATCCCTGTGATGGACTGGAGACTTGTCCATGTGTCCTTGTGATGGACTGGAGACTTGTCCAGATGTCCCTGTGTCCCCCTTCAGTGTAGCCAGTCCAAAGTTGGACAGATTCTGGAAAAAGGAGCAATACCTGATCCTAATATGTCAGACACAAGTTTCCCTGTTTTTCCCAGCACGTCAAAATGGTGCTTTCCTCCTGACACAAGTAATATTGGAGAAAGCGCATTTAAAACATCAGGCCAAGCCACTTCTACCACATACTCAAAGGATAAACCAGACAGAAAAGATGAGCTTCTCAAACAGGAATCCTCAAAGCAGATTACATGTCTACAAAACTTCTGTTATGTTTGTGGTAAGCCACAAACTAAAATTTCACGCCATTTGCAAACACACCAGACGCATCCTGAAATTATCCAAGTGTTTTCCCTTCACAAGGATTCTAAAGAGCGCAAAGTTTTATTAGAAAAATTGAGGAACAGGGGAAATCACAAGCATAACAATGCAGTTTTACAAGGTGGACAAGGGCCCTTGAAAGTGAAGAGAAAGACAAAAGCTAAGGCCGTAGCTGGAACATTTATTCACTGTATCTACTGTGAAGGAATGTACGTTCGAAAGCAACTATGGAGACATGTCCGTAGATGCCCCTGTAAGCCAGAAAATATGGATATGGATAATCCACCTGGAAGAGCCAAAGTGCTGAGTTTGGCTTTGGCTAAAGAGTCTGCATTCTATCATGAAATCTCAAGTGGTGTTTGTAAGATCATTAAAAGTATGAAACCCGACGATGTTACCTCAGCTGTGAGAAATGACCTGTGTATTATTCAGTTTGCTCAGTCACTCCACAACAGACATGGACAAGACCCCTCAAAATACGACTACATGCGACAAAAGCTTCATGAAGTTGGCCGTTTGTTGATATGTCTGCGCACAAAATATGCAATACATAACCTAGAGGATGCTGTGAAACCTGCTAACTTCCAGAGAGTTGTGCAAGCAGTAAAGACTGTGTCAGGCTTTGATGAAGAAACACGTTCATACAAAAAAACAAGCCTTGCCATAAAACTGGGACATACACTGAACAAAATCTGTAACCTTGTTCATTGCCGAGCACTCATGGCAGAAGATGAACAACTGATGAAGTCGTCAGACGCATTCAAAAAACTGTGCTCATCAAAATGGTCAGAGATGGTGTCTCATAGTGCCCTTAGCACTTAAAATCATGCCAAATACAATAGGCCATTAACATTACCATTCACTGAAGATGTTAAGCTTCTGCATCAGCATCTGAATAAATCAGGAGAAAATGCCTTTAACACCTTGAAAGATGAAGCCAGCCCCCAGACTTATGCAGAACTTGCAAAAGTTACACTTGCACAGGTCATTGTGTTCAATCGTAGACGAGCAGGAGAGGTTTCAAAGATGCACCTACGAAGTTTTATGGAGCGTGACACCACCAAGCTCCATGATGATGTTGCCATGGGTTTGTCAACGGTTGAACAGAAGCTCTGCAGCCATTTCACTCGGGTTGAAATCATTGGGAAAAGAGGCCGAAAGGTTGCAGTTTTACTCGCACCAAATGTGGTGGATGCACTGACTTTATTGGCAAGTAAGAGAGAGACATGTGTTGTTTTACAAACAAACTTATTTCTATTTGCAAGACCTAAATCAATGAGTCACTACAGAGGACAGGACAGTCTGCGTGTTCATGCAAGCCAGTGTGGAGCATAGCACCCAGAGTTCCTCAGGTCAACACAACTACGGAAACATGTAGCCACGCTCTCACAAGTCTTGAACTTAAAAAACAATGAACTTGACCAGGTTGCAGACTTCTTGGGCCATGACATCCGTGTTCACAGGGAATTTTACAGATTACCAGCTCCCCCAACACAACTGGCAAAGATATCCAAGCTACAGGTTGAAAAAAATATGGAAGAACTTTTTTTTTAAATAAAGTATTTAAAAGTGTAACACAGATTTATACAATATTAATACATAATACAGAAAGGTACATACCCCAGATACTGGTAGCATACTGGTTATTTAACCAGTATGTATATTTTGTACCAGACTATTCTATAAAATGACATGTTATCTTGTACTCAATTGGTATGTACCTGGTACCTATGCAACCTGGCTTTATAATGAAATGACTAATAACCTAGTTGCCTGGTATGTACCGAGGTCTTTGTTACAATCAAAAAAATGTGTTCAATAAAAAAACAACTGGACTTTTATTTGTAGCAGAAGACGTTTCGCCCTTCATCCAAAAGGCTTTCTCAATTCTAAGAGAAGAGACCTGTCCAGGTGTCCCTGTGATGGACTGGAGACTTGTTATTATTATAACTTGTCAGTTATTATTATTATTATTGTTATTATTATTATTATTATTATTATTATTATTATTATTATTATTATTATTATATTACTTGTAAATGTGTTCCTGTGATGGACTGGAGACCTGTCCAGGTGTCCCTATGATGGACTGGAGACTTGTCCACGTGTCCCTGTGATGGACTGGTGACTTGTAAATGTGTCCCTGTGATGGACTGGAGACTTGTAAATGTGTCCCTGTGATGGACTGAGACTTGTCCAGATGTCCCTGTGTCCCCCTTCAATGTAGCCAGTCCAAAGTTGGACAGATTCTGGAAAAAGCAGCAATATCTGATCCTAATATGTCAGACACAAGTTTCCCTGTTTTTCCCAGCACTTCAAAATGTTGCTTTTCTCCTGACACAAGGAATATTGGAGAAAACACATTTAAAACATAAGGCAAAGCAGTCTGCATTCTATCATGAAATCTCAAGTGGAGTTTGCTATTTATGAGACTGAGCTGAATGCAGCACCTCAGACTGAGGAAGTCTTTATTTAGGGCCTTGTCATCAAATTTATCAGTGAACTTAAAAGGTATGTGGAGCTTTATTAGTGTTAACAAAAAATACAATTTTTCCTATTTATATAACTAGGTTGAGGAATCTTAGCAAATAAATCCTTTGCAAAATATGACTTTCTTTTGGAATATCGAGGTGAACTGATCACCAAGGAGGAATGTGAGAGGAAGCAACAGGTTTGCGATGAATCGATGAAAGTGTTTTTGTTTGAATTGTACTTTGATGTAAAAACTGTAAAAAAAACTTTGTCGAGGAAGTCTTCTTTTATAAGACTGAGCTGAACATAGCATGTAAGACTGAGGAAGTCATTCGTCCGAAACACGTCTTCAGTCTGAGGTGCTGCATTCAGCTCAGTCTTATAAATAGCACCCTCTCACAGTGGATCAACCAGTTTGCAGGTCCTCCTTGATCATGAGAGCAGCTGGTTTTGGCTGTTCAGCAAACTCGTTGATCCACTGTGAGAGGGTGCTATTTATAAGACTGAGCTGAATGCAGTACCTCAGACTGAGGAAGTATTTATTTATAAGACTGAGCTGAGTACAGCATCCAAGACTGTGGAAGTCATTTGTCCGAAAGGTTTCCTCAATCTGAGATGTTGCATTCAGCTCAGTCTTATAAATAGCACCCTCTCACAGTGGATCAACCAATTTGCTGATGACAGCCAAAACCAGCTGCTCTCATGATCAAGGAGGACCTGCAAACTGGTTGATCCACTGTGAGAGGGTGCTATTTATGAGACTAAGCTGAATGCAGCACCTCACACTGAGGAAATCTTTATTTATAATACTGAGTTGAATACATTATCTCCAGACTTGGACAAAAGACTAAACATTTCCAGTTTTTTTTTTTTTGCTTTTCTTTGTGTTGTTTTTTTGAATGTCCTGAGGACCAGACTTAGCTTTTTTGATTATTCTACTAGAATTATTGAGCATTCATCAGGGTATTTTAATTTTAGTATGTGTCTTGTTCAACAAGCTTTCTAGTGTTTTATGTTTTCATGTAACAAATGTGATGCCCTGTGATAAACTTGCGAACCGTGAAAGGTGCACCCCGCCCCTTGCCCTATGATTGCTGGATATGGGCACCGGCGACCCCCGTGACCCAAAATGGAAGAAACGGGTAAAGATAATGGATGGATGTAGAAAATGGGCAATGTTTAGGCTGATGGTCCTCCTTGATCATGTGAGCAGCTGGTTTTGGCTGTCATCAGGAAGTCTTTATTTATAAGACTCAGCTGAATACAACATCTCAGACTAAGGAAGTCTTTATAAGACTGAGCTGAATACAGCATCTCAGACTGAGGATGTCTTTCGTCACTCGTAAGTTAGGGATAACCTGTACTTTACAGTGGGTTGTGGTGAACCGTGTAAAAAAAGTACAATTTTGTTTTAGAAATATGTACAAGTTTATAATGTTAATGTTTTATAATATGTAAATATGTCATCTCAGACTGAGGAACTCTTTCATCGCTCGTAAGTCGGGGATCACCTGTACTTTACAGTGGGTTGTGGTGAACCGTGTAAAAAAAGTACAATTTTGTTTTAGAAATATGTACAAGTTTGTAATGTTAATGTTTTATAATATGTAAATATGTCATCTCAGACTGAGGAACTCTTTCGTCGCTCGTAAGTCGGGGATCACCTGTACTTTACAGTGGGTTGTGGTGAACCCTGTAAAAAAAGTACAATTTTGTTTTAGAAATATGTACAAGTTTGTAATGTTAATGTTTTATAATATGTAAATATGTCATCTCAGAAGTCTTTCATCGCTCATAAGTCAGGGATCACCTGTACTTTACATTGGGTTGTGATTAACCCTGCAGAAAAAGTAAAATTTTGTTTTAGAAATATGTACAAGTTTGTAATGTTAATGTTTTATAAAATGTAAATATGTCATCTCAGACTGAGGAACTCTTTCGTCGCTCGTAAGTCGGGGATCCCCTGTACTTTACATTAGGTTGTGATTAACCCTGCAGAAAAAGTAAAATTTTGTTTTAGAAATATGTATATAATGTTAATATGTTTTATAATAATGTAAATATGTCAACAGAATTTAAGTTTTTATTTTATTTTATTTGAAACATTTAAGTTTTATTTTATTTTAAACATTTGAAGATTTGTTAGTGAATATAAATAAAGTATGTGCCTAATTTGTTTAATAAAATCAGTTCAAAAAACTGTTCTCCTAATGCAGTGTCCTGTCACATTTGTGTGTTTTATGTTAATTTTATGTTAAGTAGGCGGAGTTTAAATGTCCCTTTAAAGACCCCATAATGCATGTTTGTCCTCATAAACCACATTTTTTGACGTCCTTGTAAACCACACTGGAGTCTGGGTGGTAAAACGTGCTGTGAAGCTCCTATCGGAAAGCTAAAGTGACCCAAATTTTTTTCAAAATTTTTAGAGTGCTCTGAGCTTGGTCCCAGGTCGCTAGGACCTCGGGAAGGGGTAGACCCCGTATTACACCTTCGGGCGGGTTTGGCGAAAAAGTCCGGCTAAACCACATTGACAAACCTGTGTGTGTGTGTGTGTGTGTGTGTGTGTGTGTGTGTGTGTGTGTGTGTGTGTGTGTGTGTGTGTGTGAGCTTTCAAACATTTTTCGGCCAAATTTAAATTTTGCTATGAATATTCCAGCAGAGAATTATAAAGTACAGGTAGTCCCTGACTTACGAACGAGTTCTATTCCTACGCCCGTTCGTAACACGAAAATTGATGTAAATCGGAAAACACATACACACTGGCCACCACTTATACACGTACATGTACGGTACTGTCAGGGCTGCCAACTCTCACGCAATGACCGTGAGACACACGCATTCGAGGTGTTTCACACGCTCTCACGCCGCATTCACATTTCTCACGCTGAAAACTGACAAACGTCAAAATCTCAACTCCGTTCCACTTCCGTATTGGGGAAAATACATTAGTCCGCTCCACGTTTTACCACAACCCTTGGTGAAGAACTTCCACGTTGTTATCCAGTCCGTATTTTTGCTCCAACCTTCCATCTACCTGGAAACAGTTTGCAGGAGTTTCCACGGAGCAGAAAGTTACTGAAGAAGCAGGATCTATGTGTTTGCGGTCTTCTGACTCTTCCCAAATTGAAGAAAAACAGGAAAGGTGAGCGGGTTAAATTACATTAATATCAAACATGTTAGAAAGAAAGGAAAAACGAGATGGATGCAGCAGAGAAATAAAGTGTGCAGGATTATAGCCAAACGTGCTAAATGAACCATATACAATATCCGGATGTCTGCCTGATCCACATCTCTGTCTGATGGTTAAGCCTTGAGCGCTGTGTAACCCGAATCCTGAGACTTTATGAGCCCAATTTTTGTTATGCAGCTATTACAAATACCAGTAGATCTTTACCTGTACACTGTCCTCACACAAAATTATATTTTATTTTATTCTAGATGAAAAGCAAGCAAGGTTCAGGAGACTTCAGGTGGCATTTACTGACCCTATAACTGAGGTTTACCTCCCAGGCCTCCATTTCCAACATTCACCACATTAAATCTGCTCCTCCAGCAAGCAGTCCTCAATATTTTTGATTCATGATGAGGTACATTGAGATATTATTCCACTGTCTCTTTTTCCATTATGCTTTTATTGCTGCTAAATGCTGGGAGTTTGCACAGCACATTTTACCCACTGTCTTACATTTGTAAATGTCTGTGTTGCAGATGTTAAAATTCATTCGCAAGCTGTGTGCGAAGTTCATGCTGCCAACAGCACTGCAGTGCTGTGAACAGGCTCATGACATTACCATTGGTAAGTGTTTGAAAATTATTCATGATTATTTTTGATGCCTAATATTACAAGTGAGTATGGGGGAACCCAATATGGTGCTCACCTCCTGATAAGAAACCTGCTGTTTTATTAATTTTAGTAAGAATGACTTTCCCAGTAGCCCAACACCACATGACTTCTTGTCCAATATGTCTCTCTGATCATTAGCATAACACAGTATTTATGTTAGCTCTATTTGTTTTGGCAGGAAGAAAGCTGAACATTGGCTTCACCACCAGGGCTAAGCTGAACAAGTTGCTATGATGGAGACATCACACCACAACAAGTACTGTAGACAACTTCCATGAGGCTGCTTTAACATTTTAGCATTTTTTCTTTAGGTAAATGAGATTTCCCTATGTAGCTTTTCTTTTAAAAAGCTTTTCTTTATTTTCTGCTGTTGGTTGATTGACTATCAGAAAATAAAAAAACTTGTAACTCTTTCTAAAAAAGCTAAGTCTGGTACTCTGGAGAGGGTTTTTTCGGTGGTGGGCCTCAACAAAACAAAGACTAGGAATAGCTTGGCATTAGATGGTACCCTCTCCTCCATCATGGCTAGAAAGATGGCTGATTTGGAGCCATGCTTGAAGTGGGAGCCGTCATCTACAATCATCAAGGCCTCTAAGAAGGCCACAGGCCTGTACAATCAATCACACAATATGAGACTTGAGGAATTCCAGCTGTTCCCAGCTTTTTGTGTGAACACACAGTTCAAAACACTTGAAATTAAATTGTTCACAACTCATCTGCTTACCATTTAGGCACTGTATTTATGTTTTGTTGCTGTTTCGCTGTTGATATGTACATTTTCTGCTAAACCCACTGGAAAATGAACAATGTCTAACTTTTCTCTTGTCGTTTTTGACTAAACCTACATCATAAAATGCTCTTCATACAATGTAACAGTTAAAACACAGTCAAAAATGTGGTAAATACCAACGTTTATGGAGGACTTACTGACATTAGAAATAAAAGCAGAAATATATAAATAGACCATTAAATGAATATATGAACTTAAAGTTTAAAGTTTAGTTTAAAACAAAACAAACAGGAAAACACCTGTGCTTTTGTTTTAAACTAAATCTTAAACTAAACTGAGGCCGCACAGACATCTGCACGTGGACGTGCACGTCTGTTGACCAATAGGAGAAGAGCTGATCAAGGAAAGGTTTCCTTTTTTATTTATTTTTATTTTTTCTTCTTTCAGCTTCTCCCTGCGTTAGGGGTCGCCACAGCGAACTAGTCGCATGAAGATTTGGCAATTGTTTTTACGCCGGATGTCCTTCCTGACACAACCACAGACCACCGAGCTACCACAGCCCTCTGTGTGGAGCAGAGAGCTGATATCTAGGGTGCCCGGGGGAGCAGATGGTGTGGGTTAAGGGCCTTGCTCAAGGGCCCAGAGTGGGGCAGATGAGGGTGGAGACGAAATTGGTGCATTTTAAGTTATTTATTGGTTTTTATATGTTTTAGTTATTTATTCGTCCATTAATATATTTCTTTCTACTTTTTATTTCTAATTATGTCAGTTTCGGTCCTCCATACATATTCAAACATGAAATAGTCTTTCAATCTGACACAGATCTATAAAGTAGAGTGTAGGGAGTCATTTTCAGTCAATTTCTATTGTAGGATGTAGCCAACAGGATGAGGGCAGGTGAAGCTCACCAGCAAAATCAAACCCTGTTGCCGCGCTGCCGCCGCGCTGCCGCCGCGCGCTGCCGCCCCCCCCCCCCCACACACACACACACAAACAAAATTCTCACTCTTTGGCTTTTTGAAAAGTTGGCAGCCCTGGGTACTGTACAGTTACCAAGCACTTCACCTATCCTAACAAAGTACTCTACATAATTATCAAAAACACATACAGCACATTTGGAGCCATAACGAAGGAAAAAAAAAGTTAATTCCTTACTGGGAGCTGGTGAAGCCTGTCTCCGTCTGTTAGCATGTTAGCTCGTTGCACGTCCGAGCTCTGCAGCTTCCTGCTGCTTCGTGCGGTCCAAAGTGTTTACAGTAAGGCCTGTTAGTATGTTAGCTCCATACATTTGGAGCCATAATGAAAGGACAAAAGAGTTAATAACTTACTGGGAGCTGGTGAAGCTGTTCCTCCACATTTTAGCATGTTAGCTCGGGGTCCCACGAACATCCGAGGCTGCCAAGCCATTCCTCCATGTTTTAGCATGTTAGCTCGGGGTCCCACAAACATCCAAGGCCTCCAAGCCGTTCCTCCGTGTTTTAGCATGTTAGCTCAGGGTCCCACGAACATCCGAGGCCACTAGACAGTTCCGCCGCCTGAGACGTCCACAGAGTTCACCGAGCGTTTCCAGCTCATGTATCCGAGCAAAGCAACCTCTGATCGGACACACGGTCTGTCCAAAGCCGACTGTCGAGGCCGGAGCTAACCGAAGCTAACCAAAAACTGTTGGACACTGCCGAAAACTGCCGAACACTGCCGAAAATTGTCGGAAACTGCGTAAATCGGCTTCTAAATAATAATAATAATAATACCCTGATGCATGCTCAATAATCCAAGTAGAAAAATCCAAAAAAGCTAAGTCTGGTCCTCTGGACATTCAAACATTGAATTTGACATTTGACAATTTGACAATTTGACATTCAAACATTGACATTTGAATGTCCACAGGACCAGACTTAGCTTTTTTGAATAATAATAATACTTTTTTTAAAAAGCCATTTAAAGCAACCACAGCTGCAACAAAGTGCTGTACACATAAAATCAAGAACATTTAAACAAATAAAATAAGATTTTTCAATAAAAATAAATAAAAAAAGAGATGCGTGACGTAACCCCGAAACATCGTAAGTTGAGGCCGTCGTAAGTCGAGGACTACCTGTATAGCTATAAATAGTCTAATGGTTGTTGTTTCATAGTTACCATTATGCCTTTGTCTAATTAATCTTAATACTTCAACCAAAAGTTCATTTAGTTTCATCTGTACTACTGTTATATTATGGGTAACATCTTAAAACCATAGCAAAACAATAATGACAGTGGCAATTTTCTGCAACCAGCGTCATGTTTGTCTGATTGCACACACTGGGCTGTGTTGTATGTATACCATGACGGTGCAGTAAGATATGTTTATGTTTATGTTTATTAAATTTGTTCATTTTTTTACAAAAGAAATACAATACAAGACAATCCCATTAATGATACGTACACAATGTAAAAAAATGAAAGGTAGCAGAAAGAAGAATAAATCTTATTATATCTGCCCCTTTTTTCAAACAATCAGATTAAACAATAATAATCTTTCACCAGCAGTACAAAATGACTAACTCTTTCTAATTTTCTAATACTAATACATAACTAATAATTGATACAATACACATTATGCTAATTCATATATATTTTTTCAACAAATTCCTTTTGATCATTTTCTTAAATGTAAACATTGACTTGGCATTTTTAACTACATTCTCCAAGCCATTCCATAATCTAATTCCCTGGATTGAGGTAGAACGTCCCTTCAAGCTAGTTCTGAATTGTGGTTTTACAAACATCTCTGTCCCCTTAAGATTATAACAACTTTGTCTTTTAACAAAATTCATTTGGATATTTAAAGGTAAATCGTTATTTTGAGCCCTATACATAATTGATAAAATATTATAATCAACCAAATCATGGAATTTCAATAATTTCAGTTGATAAAATAATGTACTGGATGGATGACAATAATGTTTTCTAGTGATAATTCTTACAGCTCTTTTCTGTAATACAAAAATAGGCTTTGTGATTGTTTTACACGCTTTCCCCCAAACATCAATACAATAGATTAAGTGTGGAACAATGATTGTGTTATACAACAAATACAGAGCTTTATCATTCAATAGGTCTCTGACCTTGTACAGTACTGCAATCGATTTAGCTATTTTTATTCTTACAGAATTTATGTGTTGTTTCCATGTCAGTTTGTCATCAATAATAACACCCAAAAACTTCACCTCACTCACTCTGCAAATCTCAACACCCTCAATTTTGAGTGGAACGTCAACAGTTTTCTTTTTATTACTGAATATCATGTAATTAGTTTTTTCTAGATTTAATGATAATTTATTGATTTTAAACCAAGTTTGTATTTTGGTAAATTCTGTCTTTATCAATTCCAACATTTGTTCTATATCTTCACCTAAACAGAAAAATGTAGTATCATCAGCAAAAAGTATACATTTAAGGAGTCCTGACACATTTACCAAGTCATTCACATATAAAATAAATAGCTTTGGTCCAAGCACAGAGCCCTGGGGAACTCCACATGTGATATTACAGAGGTCAGATCTTACATCATTTATTTGTACAAATTGTTTCCTATCTTCTAAGTAGCTAGATACCCACTGTAATGCTGGTCCTCTAATACCATATATCAGATACATGTTCATTCCTAAAATTTGAACATGAAGTTTATTCAAACATGATAACTGAGGATGTATTTCTTTACTTTTAAATTAGATTTACAAGTTTTCAAACACTAACACAATCTTACAGTTTGATAGTTAATTTATTGTTCTAAAAGAAGACTGATGGGGAATATGCCGTTATGTTTTCTGCCAATGTACTTTAGGAAATCTGTATGGAAGAGGAGCATCAGACAACAAGGCCCCAGTTTTGGCCTGGATTCATGCGGTAGAAACCTACCAAGCTCTCAATATGGTAAGAGAAAGTCCACTGTAAAACTGAATAAAAACAAATGTATGAGGTTGATACAGAGGCCACTGTCTCTGTACCATCAACTTCAGCTGAGACATTTGCCAATCCTCACAAAATACTTTCACTGATTTGAGTTGATTGTGTAGGTCTAGGTCAGGGCTCAACTAGCAGCCTGGAAGCCACATGCAGTCCGCAGTTGAGCACAGTCAAGTCCTTTGAGGTTATTAAAAAATAAAACTAAAATTTAAAACAGAAAAATCAATTACATATTATTATTATTGTTAATATCATGTTATAGCTGGTTTATGACAGGTCTATACAACTTAGTTCGCCTACCAATGAGTTCACCTAAATCCTTAATAGCTGTCAAAATTAACAATTTTTTCAAGGATTTTGATTTAACTTTTATGTTTGTAACACAATTTCCCCATCATTAAATGATTATTTGGGGTTAATTTAACTCAAACTCATCAGGGTTTTTGTAAAAGTAGCAGCAGGAAACAGCAAATATTCCTAAAATACGGGCGGCCGTGGCGTAGTGGTAATGGCAGTCGTCCCCCGATCGGAAGGTTCGCGGTTCGAATCCCGGTTCCCCACACCATGTGTCGTTGTGTCCTTGGGCAAGACACTTAACCCCGAGTTGCTCCCGGTAGGACTGGAAAGCACCTTGCATGGTAGTATGCCGCTACCGGTGTATGAATGTGTGTAGCATTCAATGTGTGTAGCACTTTGAGATTTTCACTAATGAAAAGTGTGTTATAAATTGAATTCATTATTATTATTATTATTAAAACAGTTTACAACTAAATTTGGTTATCCGTTACAAAAATTCTCATTTGCATTTGGTATTCCAACTATAATTTTCATATATCATAGCACAACTTTTTTCTTTAATGCTCATCACGAGCCAAGTTTTTCCCACAGATTACTCCCTTCAGTCAACTCTAGTCCAAAGAACAGGGAGTGTGGGGTTCAGGTTATAACCTGAACCCCACACTCACTGCTCTTTGAATTGAGAAAGCTCTTGGCATGAGGAGTGAAACGTCTTCTGTTACAAATAAAGTCCAGTTGTTTTTGTTTTGAACTTTTTCGAATAAACAGATAAGGCAATTGATAGCACACAGTTCAATGTCAGAGGTCTGAAAGTGTCACCATGGCTTTGAGAGATTTTTACAATCTTTAAATGTCTTTCTGTCAAAAGATTGGGTATCATACTGCCACAGTTATCAACGACCATACAAGGGTGTCCACAGTAACAACTGACCGACATCAAAGTGAAGTAAAGAAAATACCAACCTCATTCCACTGACATATTAGACAAAAACAAATTGGGGTCCACAGGCCAATAGCGGTCAGTTTGGTTGTCAACATGAACACATTTTCATTCAACCTTTATTTTAACAGACAAGTCACATTGAGCCTCGAAGACTCATTTACAAGTGAGATCTGTTGGACAGACAATAAAAGTGGTGAAAAATGACACATAGGGTTTGGAGACAAAAAAAAATCCTAACACATTTTTTACCTCTGTTTGAAGGTCAAAAATGTGGTAATGAAAAAAATAATCTCACACACAAGCACATAGTGACGCCGACATTACACAGAGAGGGGGCGGTGGATGTGGAGTACTCAAAGGAGGTGAGCAGCCAGCTCGCAGAGGGACTGCAGAGTTCAGATAAAAAACACTCATTTCATATACAGTAATTCCCTCTGGAGAGATCTGTGCACACTCGGGGGGGGGGGCTGCCGAGGACGGCCAGAGGCAAATCCAGAGTCCTGAAATGATGACAGAATGTTTATTCAGCTGGGCTCCTCTGAAAAGTCTGTGGAATTCCTCAGTAGCAGGTTTGGGAGGGATGAGAGCATCAGGTTTACAAAACTTCTCAGGCGTGTTGAGATAAGACGGCCTATCAAGGCCAGTCGGGGAGCCGAATGTCAGATAAACACGATTGTTTTGGGAACAGGCAGAACTTTAATGACATATACCTTCAGTCTGTGTCGGTTCACTCGCTTCTGAAATGTCCAAATTAAAATGACCATACCAATGGAACGTGCCTGAGAAAATCCCCGAGCTCTAATCCATTCAGCCAAAAGTCTGGGTTTCTGGAGACATGAACCAAGCCATCATGTAAGGCAGGCAGCCTGACCAGGTCCAGATTAGCCGCTGACGTCTTCCTTGTTTGTTGATAGACCAGGAACCAGCCAAATCCAAAAAGCAGGAATCAGTTATCATAAATCCAATTAAATATGCGTCCTTAAGATCCACAGATGACAGCAGAGATAGACACGTCATCAAGTCTTCCAAGTCGATGAGATATCCAGCTGTGTGCATGTCAACAGGGCAAATCGGCTCACCTACAGCCTGTCTTCTTTTTGAAGAAATGTTATCAGTTGTGTTGAGGGACCAACTGACCAAATTGAAGCCCATAGTTATGATTCGGAAGATTTTGTAGAAGAGAGGCTCTTAGACCGTTTCACAGACAAGAGAAAGCAAAAGCAAAGCAGAGACCGAGAGGAGACGTCCGCCCTTGAGAAGAGCAAGTGTTGAAGTGAAGCATTTGAGAATGAGAACCACTGCTCTACCACTGATAAACGTCAGATTGCTTTATGAATGCTGTAACAATTCTATGGATGGGTACCATAAATGCAGAGGACATAAACAGTATATCTAGCTACAGCTAATACCATACTAGCAGCAACACTAAACAAAGGGAGGCCTTGTATATGTATATTCAAATCAGGGTCTGTAATTTTATAGAACTATAGGGCAACTCTGGAGACAATGCAAGAACAGGCTGAAGTGGTAAGTCATTCAAGTAGATGCATGTATCTATAAACACATGATACCCTGATGCATGCTCAATAATCCAGATAGAAAAATCTAAAAAAAGCTAAGTCTGGTCCTCTGGACATTCATAAAACAATTGTGCTATTTTATCAGAGTCAGAGTCAGAGTCAAAGAATCTTTATTGTCATTTTCACCACATGTGGTACATGTGATGAAACGAGATTATGTACACAGGGTCCCAGTTACATCCAATGATAAAATGTAAGAGAAGAACAGTAATAACATCTAAGATATGAACTAACAAAAAGATCAGCTAACAATACACTAAGCACTAACATCATAGAAAACCATCACTCCAAACAGCAGCACGAACATGAGTCTGTATGAGCAAATGGGCACAAATGAAAAACAGCAACATGAAACAGATCAGCATCATCATGATGTGATACAGTATTTTGCAGTGATTGTTCTGGTTATTTGTTCATGAGTCTAACAGCCTCAGGGTAGAAGCTGTTCCTCAGTCCAGTGGTTCTACACTTAATGCTCCTCAACCTCCATCCTGAGGGGAGTGGGGGAAAAAGTGTGTGTGCTGGGTGAGTGGGGTCTTTCATGATGCAGGTGGCTCTCTTCCTGCATCTGGAGGTGTATATGTCTGTGATAGTGGGGAGACTGACTCCAACAGACTTCTGTGCAACCTTCACAATTCTCTGCAAAGCGTTTCTTTCTGCAGCTGTGCAACCTCCATGCCACACGTTGATGCTGGAGCACAGGATGCTCTCCACTGGACACCTGTAGAAGGTGAGGACTGGGCTACTCAAACCAGCTCGTCTCAGCCGTCTGAGGAAGTATAGTCTCTGATTACCTTTCTTGATCAGGCTGGTGGTGTTGATGGTCCAGCTGAGGTTATCATTCATGTGTACACCCAGGTACTTGTAGCTGGAGACCACTTCCACCGCAGATCCTCTTATGTTCAGTGGGGTGTGGGTTTGTTTGTTCCTTCTGAAGTCCACAATCATCTCCTTTGTCTTCTTCACATTGATGTGAAGGTTATTGTCCTTGCAACAGCTCTCCAGGTGTTCCACCTCCTGCCTGTAGCTAGACTCATGATTGTTTGTGATGCATCCCACCACTACGGTGGCCCCAAGGTGTAAATGAACAACATTGGAAAAAACGGAATTACATTTGAAAAAACACAACAAAAACAACAAAAACACAACGACATTTGAAAAAACAGAATTACATTTGAAAAAACGAAATTACATTTGAAAAAACACAACAACATTTGAAAAGACGGAAGTGGCCAAAGCGGAAGTAGAAAAAAACAAATTACATTAAGCCAAACCGGAAGTGGCCAAAGCGGAAGTAGAAAAAAACAAATTACATTAAGCCAAACCGGAAGTGGCCAAAGCGGAAGTGGCCCGAATCACATTAGGAAAAAAACGGAATTACATTTGGAAAAACACAACAAAAACAACAAAAACACAACAACATTTGGAAAAACGAAATTACATTAAGACAAACTGTTGTTTTTTTCCACTTTTTTTTTTTTACTTTATTAACAACATAAAACCGAACACAGCACACACACACACACACGCACGCACACACATACACACTGACAAACAAACACACGGAGGTACAGTTAGCATGCTGTTTAGCCTGTATAAACTTGTTTTGTTAGATTTTTCTACCTGGATTATTGAGCATGCATCAGGGTGTTTTGTTCATGCTTAAAGAGGACATGACGCTGGAAGAACTCAGAAGGATCTTCAAGGTAATGAAGTTTTATTGACGTACATTTCAGTTTACATTACTCGTGCGGCATTAGTAATGTGTTGTTTACATAACGTGCTCATTGAAACGTTAAATGAAGCCCCCGATTTTGCAAACTATAAATATATTTGTCCACAGAGAACTAACCTAGTGTGTGTTAGTTAGCAAGTGTACCAGCGATTAGCTGTTTAAGTTGACGTAGCACAAATGCTAAAACAAGTTTCTTCAGTTTTAATATTTACGCAGCTGTTTAATCTGTGCTCGGCTTTAATCTGCCAGTCACCACAAATCTTAATATATTGGTTGCATGCTTTAAATCAACGAGGCTAGCCTGTATAAAGGTTGAATGAATGAAAAATGCACAGTATTTAACTATAGATAACAACCTTTAGTTTGTTCGGACTCTAAGTGATTTAATGTTTAGTTTCCCTGGAGGTGTCGCAATGAATTAATGAATGACATTACTGTCAGCGTACAGTAAAATGTACAATGAAATTAGAAGTATCTATTATACATTAAGTAATAAAAGCAAACCAAATACATCACAGATGTACACACTACATATGTACACAGTACTTTATAAAAAAATACTAGTGAAGCTAGAACAGTGGCAGTTCCAGCAGGTGTTGTTAACTGTGAATGCACATCATGTAAATACTGTTGTAAAGTACCCTGATGCATGCTCAGTAATCCAGGTAGAAATGGATCAGTCTGTGCTCAGGTGTTATGAGCCCAGGTTGCTCTGATGGTGGCCTTTAGCTCCTCTGAATTATCACATCTTCCTCTTCATCCTACAACTGTTGTAAAGTGTTCTCATATATACAATTGTCAAACACTGCTGTAAAAATATAACTTTATTTCATCCAATTTTCAGGTGGCGTGCAGGTGCCCATGGTTTCATCATGCTGCTCCCATTTTGGCTGCTGGACCTGCATGGCAGAATGAAAGAACTAACAGAGTGTTGCCCAAATTGTCAAGCTGATGGTATTAATAATAAGATGGTATTAAAGTTATTTGGTCTTGCTGAGGTATTTTATGCACTTGAAAAAAACTCTGCAATTAATTTTGTAGACTTGATAATTGTCATGTACTTTCTTTTTTTTCAACGGTTGTTCCATTACATTTAAACAATATTGTATTTGTGTGATGCTGACTTTAGTCATGATAAATCTTACAGTATTTCATTATTTAGATTTTTTTTCAATGTACACATTTTTTTTCTTCTATTTTTGTCCTATATCATTTGGTATATGTGAATATTTGAAGTCAGCAATTCTGAAATAGTTACATCCAATATTTTTGTTAAACAAACATCATTGTACAAAATAAAACAGTTCTATTACTGTTTACCGGTTGATTTACTTAGAACACTTTCTTTACCACCATGTTAACAAGTCTTAAACCGTTTCTCTTCAAGGTTTACACAGAATTTTTTTCTCATTAAACCTTTATTTATACAAGGTTACTCTCATTGATTCACGAGGACTCTTGTTGTAGCTCTCGGCCTTGACCTCTCTAAATGGTTTTAAGAATCTGTTGGAATTGGCAAAAAGCAATGCAGACATGTTCCTGTTTTTGATTTTCTACATCTACCTTATAATGTTTTGCTAGTTTTGATACTTGGTTAAAAAAAATCTTTATTTCTCTTATGTTTGTTTATTGTTTAAGGCAATTCTACCATCGTTCTTTAGTTTGTAGCAGGTCGCTCTTGTAAATGAGTCCACGAGGCTCAATGGGATTTACCTGACTAAATAAAGGTTCAATGAATTGTAGATGAGACCTGTTTTAAACAAAAACCACAGATGAGGTACAGCCAACAATAGTCAATAAAAATTAACGTCAACAAATTTTATTACAATTTACTGCTTTAGTAGAAGGTTCCAAACATTAAGATGGGAATTAAAGAATATATTTAAGGTTCAAATCACAGTATAAAACAAAACTAAACACATTTAACATTACAATAAAATGATTATGATAAATGACAATGTTCAGTCTGGTCATCTGGACAGTTTTTTTTTTTTATCTGTCTCACAAAAATAATCCAGTTGACCTGACTGAACATAGTTGGATGATCAATATCAGTTTTCACTTTAAAAGGAGAATTAAGATAGGTTCAAATGCAGGTGCTGGTCATAAACTTAAATTATTGTGAAAAAGTTTATTTCAGTAAATTCATTCAAAAAGTGAAACTTGTATATTCATTCATTACACACAGACTGATGTATGAGCATGTACCATACAGCTTGAAATATATCAGTCTGTGTGTAATGAATGCATATAATCTACATGTTTCACTTTTTGAATAGAATTACTGAAATAAATCAACTTTTTTCATGATGTTCTAATTTTATGACCAGCACCTGTAGTTTGTCTAAAACTTGGCTATGTCCAAGAGGGTGAAATACAGTTCTGAGGCTGATTGCCAGTCTTGTGGTTGCTGCAGTCCATTTTGTTCTACAGCCAGTTGCAGGTACTCCTCAAAGAGAGGATCACCACACACATCAGTAGCTTGTGTTACTTCAGGGAACACACCCAGTTCCGTCTCCTCAACAGCAAATCCAGTCCCTTGAACCATATCTGCAAAACAATAGAATTGAAGATGCAAATGTGAAGGATTATTTTTACATTTACTACAATACTTTTAAATGTGGGAGTGGTGGCGCAGAGGTCAAGAAGGTGAGCTTGAGATCGGAAGATAGTTGGATGATCTATATCAGTTTTCACAGACATTTGACAGTTTACATTTAATAACGTCCGAATCCCGGAGCTTTTTGGATAGCAAAGTCCATCTTTGCCTTGAAGTCACTGTATGAATCCAACAGTGGCAGCTTCAGGGTATTGGCACAGGTGTTGGCAACAGGAAAAGGCGAATCACTTATAAACTCCATGATTGGAGTTGGAGTTGGACATGCAAACCTTCAGATGCTTCCAGATAATCTCACCAATAGCCACGTGTTTTGATCTCCTTCAGCCACCTGTTGCTTCCTTCTTGGCTGAGAGATGGTCTAAACATGTTCTCCAAGTCTGAAGCAGTCAGGGCCTTGTCAGAGAAACATAACACTGGGATTCTGCTGTAGTGCAGCGAAGAACCCTAGACTTGCCAATCCATCTTTGAATCTGTTGACAGATATAGAACAGTGTAATCATTGTATTGTAGAATAAAAAATAACTACTCAACATCCTTAAACAACGTGTGTTAAATGCCCTTCCCAACCAAAAAAAATAAAAAAACAGCTGTTTACAGCGTGAAAAACATACAAAATTTCAATTTGGCTACTTCTGTAATAAATTAAAATTTAGGATTAAAATGATTTAATTTGTGATTTTACCACTGTGTTGATAGGTACAAAACTGTCCTTTCAAACCAGATAAATAAAGCATTCAAAAAAATAAAAAATCTTCATCTGAAAAAAAAAAAAACATTTCATCTGAATCTAAAACTATTCTCCAGGTGCTTGCATGAGCCTAGCTCAGTTCCTACCTGTCGTAGAACTTTGCGTGCCTCCTCATCATCACATCTTCGACAGTGGCACTGAAAGTTGGATTCCCCATCATGTGGTTGACGAGGTTCTTAGACAGGAAGTGTGGTGCATCTCCCCTGTGTGTAATACATACAGCAATCATCTTTCCTGCTAAAAAAATACTCATCTTCCCTGGCAGCTGTTACAGAGAGCACAAAATAACTTTGGTTAACTTGTACACTGACATGTGTATGAAAATAGAGAATTTATTTAAATTTCTAATTGCATTGAACAATGTGTGGTTGTCTGTTTTGCTGAAGAACATGTCTGCGTTTTTTTTTTTACTTACTCGAAGTCTGACTGTTGAGTCTCCTCATTTACAAGTATCTGCCTCTTGCAACAGTTCTTAAGATCCATATCGGTGCAATTTTCTTGTCTTTTGCTGTTGTCCTAAATGTAAAACTGATGTCTGCAGAACCTTTCATGTTTACTGTGAAACGTGCAGTATGACTTCCGGTTCAAAAGCCAAATGCCCTCTCGTCCAATCAATGACTCATG
>JBBPBX010059065.1:7772-21899 GCA_038048925.1 Garcialebias charrua | reverse complement strand
CCCCCTTCTCCAACTGGGACGGTCTGGTGGACCGTGAGGAGCAGAGGAGGCCATTGTCGCGTTAGCGAGATGCTAAGCTAACAGCATGCAAGACGGTTTGCTAAATAATGAAAAAAAAAAAACCCAGCTCTAACACACAGACAGTTGTACTCTAACATTGTTCTGACATAGTTTCACAAAATGATTAATGTAGAATATTTTGTTTACCGGCCAAAAGTACGACGTCTTCCAGAGCAGATCCAAGCCAGACTCAGAGCAGGAGGAGCTGTTGTCCAGTTTCTCCGATGAGATAAATCCTTCACGTTTTCTTTTTTTTTGATTAACTGAAACCTGCGCGTTGCCCAAACGTCTACCCGACTGGAACACCCACTGACACAACACGAAGTAACCATTGCAATTAATTAGAAATTAACAAAAAAAACAACGTGAAAAATGGACATCTATCAGAATGCGCTCCAAATGCAGCATAGCCTACATGTGGGAGGGTCATAAAGGACAACCCACAGATGTGACGTCACATGGGAACTATGTATAAGCAGTAACAGAACGTTTACAATCTAACTGATCAAGTTTTAAGTTTTTGTCCAAAAAGACCACCTTGTCCACATTTTCTGCTAAAAGCACAGATCTAGTTGCAGTGAATATCTCCAGTAGTGGAGAAAATCATCTCAGTAACAACGGTAGCAGCAGTTTGGCTGTATTTGTCCTCATTACTCACAACAACCTCTTCTTGGACCTGCTCCACCAGGTGGACAGGTCCCTGGAATAGTTCGGAGTTCAGTCATCACACACTTCTTAGCTGCAGGTGATCTTTGGTGGATTTTCCTGAAGAGGAATAAGTCAGCTGCTATCTCTGTCCCAGACTGGAAATAAAACACAAGCAGGTAAAGAAAATGAGTTAATAAGATTAAAATTTTAAATTAAAAAGGTTAATTAGATAATAATAATATAAAAGAACAATACCTCTTCTTGAACAGTTGTTATGAGGTGGTTGAATCTCTCGGTCATCATCAGGGCTTTAATCAGCTCCAGGGCTTGTTGACAATATCAGTTTGAGCTTTTTCATAAAGTGCTAAACTTTTTGGCTGAAGTGTTGACGTGATGGATGTTGTAGCTGGGCTCAAGAACTCTAAAGTCAACGCATCAACAATATTCAGACGTAGATCCAGAGCTTTAAAAATTCCTACAGCTTGTGTTATTGCTCTGGACTGATCAGAATTACCTGATGAAGGTTGTTTAAATGCTGCTGCTGTTAGCGGTGTTTGCAACAAGCTGCTTTTCTTGCTTGTAGAAGATGTTCACGTTCAGATGATGTCGTTTCAAGAGCGTTAACAAGTCAGACATGTTGTCTGCTATTGATCCAATCTCCGTGAAACAATTTTGACTCACAGCTTTGGATTTGTTCATGTATTTTAACAAGAAAGCCATAATGTTCCCAAACAGGAGACCGCAACGAGAGGCTAGGCTGCTAAATGCTATGCATGCTGCAAGATAATAGCGCAGTGCTGAAACACGTCTAGGAATTTTAGTTCCGCGGTGCATAATCTCCTGTTAAAAATTAATGAGTGAAAAAATAACTGAAACGTACGCAGGTGGACCGAACCGAATGTGCAGCACACCTGTGTGTACCGTTACACCACTACCATCTTCTGTCTGCATATACTGTACATTAACGCCAACATATTACTACAAAAAACAATTTACATACCTGCAAACTCAGAAGGGATGAAATGGTGTCGCCCATTAATGAACATGTGTGTGTGTGTGTGTGTGCATGTGAGCCTTCTAGCTGAACTGAAACCCACCATTGCTGTGCCCGTTTGTGCCAGAACTAATTCAGATTAATTGTCTAGTACAAGTGTCACATAATCGCCTGATATGAAGACCTGTGAGAATGCTGGCATAGCCTTACAAGTATCCTATTTACAGCAACCACTGCATAAAAGTTGAAGAGCAGAAATTTTTTTTGCAAACAATTGGCAAAATGTACAATTGAAATAGACTATTGAACGGCACAACGGCATGGTTGGTAGAGCCGTTGCCTCTCAGCGAGAAGGTCACTGGCTCAAATCCCGGCCTGGGACCTTTCTGGGTGAAGTTTGCATGTTCTCTCTGTGCATAAGTGTTTTCCCCGGGTACTCTGGTTTCCTCCCACAAACCAAAAACATGCATGTTAGGCTGATTGGTAACTCAAAATTGTCCCTAGGTGAGAGTGAATTGTTGCTTGTGTCCAGGGTGTCCCCTGCACTTCACACAGTGATAATTGGACATGGGCACCAGTGACCCCCATGACCCAAAAAGGAAGAAGTGGGTAAAGTTATAGAGATATTTGTCAAACCAAAATTCAGAACTAGTTTGAAGGGACGGTCCACCTCAATCCAGGGAATTGGATTGTGGAATGGTTTGTAGAATGAAGTTAAAAATGCCAAGTCAGTGTTTACATTTAAGAAAATGATCAAAACTGAATTGTTAAAAAAAATATATGAAGTAGAAAAAAGGAGCAGATATAATGAGATTTTTTTCTTCTTTCTGCTGCCTTTCATTTTATATTTTGTATTCTTATCGTTTATGGAATTGTTTTTTTTTTTTTTTTATTAATACATTTTATAAATTAAAAAAAAAGCCATTTAATTTCCATTTAAATTAACTATATTTCTCTTCTGGCTAAAATATTGCTGGAAAATCTCTTTGTTAAATGTTTGGCATCATAGTTCAAGCTTGGGGATTCACTTTAATTTAAACGTAGGGTTGGTATATTAGACAGCATCACACCAAATAAATAAAATTTCATTTTTAAACTGGCACTCTGATTAATAAAACTAGCTTGTTGACAGGCCTGGTGATGAATCACCAAATTTCAATAAGCCATGCATAACTTTAAAAGAATTAAGATGAAGAATTTGAAAATAGTAAAAACTCAAATTGAAAAAAATCTCCATTGCAAAACTTATTCTCTTGTGACCTGTGCTGCCAACACAGGTCACATTTTGGTCCTCACAAAAAAAGGCTGCCTTTTACAGTATATGTTTTAGAAGAAAATCATTTTGTGTTGAGAAGTGATGGAGTTGTCGTTATTTGAGGAGAACTATCTTGAACGTGTTAACCAGAGACTCAGCACGCTCTTCGGTCGGGATCAGCTAAACTTTTCATCCGCGATGAACAACGACTTTTACCTTTGGCAAAAAAATTCTGTCCCCAGCTCTGGTAAAATGAGATAGCCTTAGGTGCACGGATCGTCCATCCGGCTGCTACGTTTTTCACAGGCTTGCAGTGTTCTTTTCCCGGCGGCTCACTTGAAGTCTGCCTCAACCTCCCGAGGTAGCGACTGGTTCCGATTTGGTTTTCAAGATAAATAATCCTCCACGGAGAATTCAATCTAAATTCCGCTTTTATTATTGGGCAGCAAACTTGCACTGTCTAGCTTTCTGGTCATTCTATTACAACAGGCCTGACAGCCCTGACTGGGTAGCGATGGAGTCACAGTGTTCTGGGAAATGGTCCACCGTGGCTTTCTTGGGATCCTCATTCCCGCTTCCACCACTTACAACTGTTATAAACCCAGTTATAAAACACTCACTAAAAATCTGGGCTCCATTTCGTAAATGTTTTGATTTCTCTAGTTTCTCTCTCTATAGCCCTATCATGTCCAATCAACTCTTCAATCCCTCATCTCAGGACTCTGTTTTTAAGGAATGGCAGAGAAGGGGTATAGTACGCTTCAATGACTTATTTCTCAATAACATGTTAGCTTCATTTCAACAACTATGTGAAAAATTTAGTCTTCCCCAGTCCAATTTTTTTTAGGTATCTCCAAATACGGCACTTTATTACTCTTCATTTGTCCAGCCTCTCCATTTCAACAGATAGCAGTATTGTTGACACTATTCTTTCTCTAGACCCAAATAAAAAACATTCCATTTCATTCATTTACAGTAAACTATTGGATTTGAAGCGTGCTTCCTCAGATAAAATCAAAGCTGCTTGGGAAGAGGATCTTGGCTCCTCTATTTCAGAGGACTCTTGGACCTCCATACTCAGACTGGTGAGCTCCAGTTCTCTCTGTGCTCTGCCTGTCTGTGTGAGCGTGCGTCTGGGTGAGTGTGTGTGTGAGTGTGTGTGTGTGTGTGTGTGTGTTTCTGAGTGGAGCATTTCTGCAGCACTCTGTGCTCCCTTTCTGAACAGATGAGATAACTGAAGTTGCATAATAGACAAGTCCGGACAAGTCCTAGACAAGACCAGACATGTTTCTACCTCGACAACTGTTATTAATATATTTTTGCACCACTTTCCATAAGCTTTCCTGTACTGATTAATTTTTGTTGGTTTTGAATCCACAATAAACTCACTCTCCTCGACACTTATNCTGTAAAACATTTGATTGTTGTACGTGATGATTGATTGTTTTGGCCAGATGGGTTCTTTTGCACGTGTTAAAAGCCTGCTTCTGAGATTCCAAAAGGAGGATGGCTTGAAACACAGCAGTGAAGTCTAAAAAAGCTAAGTCTGGTCCTCTGGACATTCAGAAAACAAAACAAAACAAAGCAAAAAAAATTGTAGAAACGTTTCGTCTTTCGTCCGAAAGACTTCCTCAGTCTTCACGGCAGTGAAGGCTACCTATGAGACGGATCTGGTTGACAGGCCACAGACTGACAAAGTCCTCTGGATGGGGGATGAAACATGTCTTCAGTATAAGAAACAGGTCCAGATGACATTGTTTAACCATTTTTGTTGTTATCTACCTGGATGACTGAGCTTACAAAACATTTTTTCTGAACCGCTCTGGCCTTGGTTGTCCCCAGGCTGTTTCTGTGCGTGCAAGTTGGCCATTTGGCCTAAAACATTTAATTGTTGTTCATGATGATTGATGGTTTTGGATGGGTGTGCTCTGTTTGCATGTGTTAAAAGCTTCTGAGATTCCAACAGGAGGTTGTCTTGAAACACAGCAACGAAGGCTACCTATGGGACAGATCTGTTTGGCAGGCCAGACTGATGAAGTCCTCTGGATGGAAGACAAAACGTTTCTCCCTTAAAGAAACTGGTCCAGATTACATGATTTAACATTCAATTGTTATCTACTGGATGATTGAGCCTACAAAGCTAATACTTTGAGTAGTTTTTGAGGAGTACTTTGTACTTTTATTTAAGTATTTTTACAACACCAGCACTTTTACATGTAATTGAGTGCAATTTAAGCAGTGTAACAGTACTTGTACTTGAGTAGAAATTTTCTGTACTCTTTCCACCTCTATTAAGCAGTACCCTGTGGCTGACCATGCATGATAAAGGTGGACGACTTGAACTGTGATGCTGCAGGGTGTTAAAGCAGGAGGTAACACACTCAGATGAAAGCAGCACAGTCAGGTGATAATTACCTCTGGGTTCATCACTATCATCTCATAATCATCTCACATTATACATAGTCATTGGATCTACTAGTAATAATGCTGGGGTATTAATTGCTGCAGCTTTAATTAAAACCTAAAATGTCTGTGTGGATGTGCCTTGACTTGATCGCTGCATCCTTTCAAGCTTCTGTTTGTTGTTACTTTGCAAAGTTGACAGATGTTCAGCATAAACTACTCTGGCACCACAAAGATCAAAAAAGAGCTCCGAAAGCTTCCTCTGGTCTGAAACGGTCTGTTTTCTTGGCAGCACTGTTCCAGCACTGTTCATCTCAGCTGCCACCCACCATTTGTTGCAGACTTTTACCTGCTCGCTGTACAGGTACAACAATTCTCAGGACATTTCACACCAATTCTCTGCAACTGTCAACTTTAAATTGACTCGGGATGTGTGATTTTTCAGACGACTCCTCGTTTTCTTAATCTCGCCGTGTAAAATGTCTCGAAGCATCGATGTGTGCCTTGGAATTATCATGAAACTGTGAGGCGTAATTGCACAGATAACAAAACCTGTCATGCTGCTGTCAGTCTGTACGCAGTTATGCATCCTCCTGTTAAATGATGCATTTGGTGACTTTTTGGTGGGTGCTTTGTGCCAATGAGACCAATGTGAGCACTAAAACCAGTATGAAATAGTTTTTATTTCTCCTTTTTTTTGTAGCTTTGCATTGTTTGTGTGGGATCGAGTGTTCGGTCAAGGGTCACAGTGCAGATCTGCAAATCAAGTCCTGAACACGTCCACAAGATGTCAGTGTCCGCGGTGCTGCGGGTCAGTAAGCCCAGTTAATCCCATCAACTGGGATTTTCTGTGAACTCTAAACACATCACACTTCAAATGACTGGTAAAATGCTCCTACGTTGTCTCGTTGTTTTTAGAACAATGACAATGAATTATTGAATTGAACTGAATGGAATTTAAATTAAACATCTGTTCCATCAGTTTTCCTAAATGGCAACGTAAACACCTTTTTGAGCAAATTTAGCCTCTGAGATGGACAAGTTCATGCTCTTTTTATGAATTTAAACCATTGCCAGACACTTGGCATGTTGCCGGTCTTTGAATCAATACATGCCAACCTTTGGGCTTTGGCCCACAGTGTCTGCATGCCCACAGTTTTGGATGTGCGCTTGACAGCAGATCAGAAGATTTCGGCCCGTTTTGAGTGTGTCCAACCAGATGACAGAGATCTTTGGGGAGGTCGAGCCCAAGCTGCCTCTTATCCACCTCCTCATCCCACCTCATTCACCAAAGCACAGCAGATTAGCCACCTCAGATCACTCCTCTCTAATTAGGGGCACACAGGAGGCATGGAAGCACAGCGACTCCATACTAATAACAAAAAACAAAACAAAAAAAAAGCACGGCTGGGTAAACAAACACCCTCGATGAGTGTCTTTATAGGCAGAGACACTCATCATTTCTTTGTCTTCATATACCTCCAAAAACAATATACATATTTCATGTTTCATTATTTCTACTGAGCCAACAGACAAGTTTTCCTGAATCAAATGTTGTGTTATCACTTGAGGTTTTTGAGTCATGCATGTGAGCGACTGTTGAAGTGAGGTGTCAGTATGTGTAGTTCGAATAAAGTAGAGTGTGTCAGTAAAATGCTGTTTTCAGGGCTCTTTTCCACCTTGTAATGTTCAAGTTATTTATAAAATGACATATTTTACAAAGTTAATTTGAACAGAAATCTGAAAAAGAAATGTAGAAACCTTGATGGGTTGAAAATAACTTCTCAGATGAATCTGCTTCCATCAAACTAGTGTCATAGTACTTGAGACCGGGCTTGGTCTTGAGACCGATCTCAAGACCACGTTTTGATGGTCTTGTCTCGGACTCGACCGCATTTGGTCTCGGTCTTGTCTCGGTCTCGGACATTGAGGACTTGGGATTTTATTTCAAGACCAGTCAAGACCACAACTGTGGAAATATCACTAAACTGCCAGAATTTTTTTTCCCCAAGTTTATTTTAGATTTTTGTGAAGTACATTACAGAAAGTATGTGAAAAATACAATTTTAACAATGTACTGTCCGTTTAATTGAACACCACAAAACGAATAAAGAGACAATAATAATAATAACAATAATAATAATAATAATAAATAAATAAATAATTAATAATAATAATAATAATGACAATAATAAAAATATAATAAAAAAATTAAAAAAAATTAAAAAGGGGGGGGGGGATTCAGGCGCCAGGGGAGGACCCCGTCGTCAGGATAGTCAAGTCGTCTCCAGAGAGAGAGAGAGATAAAATAGTTGCGACATGTGCATACACCAGCTACAGACACACAAATCACCCAATCAGTCTGGGAAATTGGGGAAATTTAACCTTTTAAGGGTTCTCAAGAGAGGGTTCCATAATCCAAAAAATTTGGCAGAGCAACCTCTCAGAGTGCAACAAATTTTTTCAAGTTTAATAAAGTGTAACGCATCTCGGAGCCAATGGGTATATAAAGGAGGGCGAGGTGATTTCCATTTTGTAATGATCACTCTCCTTGCCAAAAAGGTCAAGAAAGCAAGGGAGGACTTTTGTGACGAGGACAAGGTGGACTGCAGAGGGGTAATTTCGAACAAGGCTGTTAATGGGTCTGGGTCCAATTGTCTGTCATAAATGTCTGATAATATAGCAAAGACTTTAGACCAATATTGATAAAGTTGAGGACACAGCCAGATAGTGTGAATTAAATTAGCCGGGGAATGCTGGCACCTATCACAAGCAGGGGAAATGTTGTCATAGAACTTGGCCAGGCATGCTTTGGTGTAATAAATACGATGCACAAGCGTACATTGGATCAAGTTGTGCCTAGCACAAATCAAAGATTTGTGCACAGATAGTAAGACTTGTGACCAGAGATCCTCTGAGATGGTCTGACCCAGATCCTCTTCCCAGAGTAGTTTAATATAGTTTAGAGTTCGGGGACGTAGAGTCATAATTTGATTGTATGTGGAAGAAATAGCTCCTTTCAGTTTGACCTGGGGTTTTAGAAAAATGTCCAGGGTTGTATCCATGGGAAGATTGGGAAAGTTTGGGTAGGTGGAGCTGACAAAACTACGCACCTGTAAGTACCTAAAGAACTGGTGGCGAGGGATATTGAACTTCTCGGAGATCTGCTGAAATGAAGCGAAGGTATTGTTAATGTACATGTCGTGAAAGGTAGAGTGACCCTTTCTCCGCCATGACAAGAAAGCATTGTCCAAAAGAGATGGCGGAAAAGTGTGGTTTGAGGGTATGGGAGCATGTATCGAAATAGGTTGTAGGCCAAAGTGCCGTCTGAATTGTTTCCATAGTTTTAAAGATCCCTCCACCAATTTATTGGAAGTGTAAGGTTTAGTTGAGGATTGTAACGGTGAGTATAACAGAGCTGCCAAAGACACGGGTCTTACAGAGTTGGCTTCCATGGAGACCCAGGCTGAAGAAGAGGGGCTACCCGCCTCAAGCCAATATCAAAAAAGTCTAATATTTGAGGCCCTGTAATAGAATCTTAGATTTGGGAGGGCTATACCACCTAGCTTCCTAGGCCACTGTAGAAATTCCGTACGGATTCGAGGAGCTTTCCCGTTCCAAAGAAATTTGATAATTATACCATCATCTTTCTGGGTGGAGTTTGCATGTTCTCTCCGTGCATGCGTGGGTTTTCTCCGGTGCTCCAGTTTCCTCCCACAGTCCAAAAACATGCATGTTAGGTTGATTGGTAACTCTAAAATTGACCCTGGGTGTGAGTGAAACAGGTCCCTCTTGTAAAATGAGTCCCCGTGGCTCAACGAGGATAGCCTGAATAAATAAAGGTTGAATGAATGAATGAATGAATGAATCTAGTTTGTTAAAAAAGGACCGCGGGAGAAAGATAGGTATGCATTGAAATAGGTTGGAGAAACGAGGTAGAATATTCATTTTAATCGCGTTAACCCGGGCAGCTAAAGAAAGACCTAGCATCGACCAACGATCAAAGTCCTCCTTGATGTGAGTTAGCAGAGGGGAAAAGTTGGCTTTGAAGAGGTCTCCATATTTAGATGTAACTTTGATTCCTAGATAGGAAAAACCTTGATCCACAACCTTAAAAGGTAGTGTGTGCAATGGGTAGCTTTTAGCCAGCGCATTGATAGGAAATAGTTCACTTTTGTTGAGGTTTAATTTATAACCTGACAGTTGTCCGAATCTACCCAGTGTAGGAAGTATAGCAGGAATAGACATCCAAATTGGAAACGTACAAAAGGAGATCATCGGCGTATAGAGACAACTTAGCTTCTAAGTCTTTCCTCACCACACCCCCAATGCTCGTACTATTTCTAAGTGCTATTGCGAGGGGTTCAATTGCCAAAGCGAATAGCAGCGGACTCAATGGGCAACCTTGGTGCATAGAGCGGCCGAGACAAAAATAGCCTGACTGGTTGCTATTTGTCCTAATTGCCGCATAAGGGTCAGAGTAAAGCTGTTTAATCCAGGACAAGAAGGTCTCTCCAAAGCCGAATTTCTTAATTGAGTAAAATAAGTATGACCACCCGACCCTGTCGAAGGCCTTCTCAGCGTCCAGAGATATCACAGCTTCTTGGGTACTGTCAGAAGGTGGGCTGTATAAAACATTAAAGAACTGTCTTATGTTGGAGAAGGAGTTCCTATTTTGCACGAAACCGGTCTGGTCCATTCCTACCACACTAGGGAGTACAGCCTCTAGTCTTAGCGCTAACGTCTTTGCTAGTAACTTAAAATCAACATTGAGGAGACTTATTGGACGGTAGGAGGCGCAGAGCAAAGGATCTTTGTCCTTTTTTGCCATAAATGCCCCTTTTCCACCGGTCGGCACGGGTCGGATGTTACGTCATATGTGCGTCGCAGAGACCCCCTTTCATCCTTCCCCACCGGATATTCCGTGCTGCTCCGCGCCAGATTTCCTGAGATTTTTGGGCTGGTTTCAGAGGGGTACTGAGGCGAGCTCACCCGCTCCGGAAGGAGGAGACTCGAGCTGTTTTCACAGAAGCGAGGGAAGCGATCACGGCAGGACTTTACATGAATAACACGGTAAAAACAATTATTTGTTTTTAAAATTATAGCAAAGATGGGTCTTCAGCTGAACGTGTCCTTAATAAAATCACGTACTGCTCAAAACTGTAGGAATTCAAAAAGTAGGATCGCCACGAGCAACGCGCGCGGGCGGCTTTATGTCTTTAAAATGTAGCTCAATGAACAGATATAAAATATATTTCATAGCTGACTTTATAGTACGAGGGCTCCTGAGCTCAACCATGCTTTAATATTGTCACGTAGTGGTCAAATCTGCTGCATTTAAAGTAGGTTCGCTTTGACTTCTTCCAAACCTGTGCTTGCACAACGAAAATAAATTACAAAAAAATCGAATTTTATTTCAAATAACTCCAACAGGATACAGTCAGTAGTTGAACATGTTGTGATCACACTATATTTTTTTGAAAAATATCTGCTGTGTGGTTTTTGATATAATTGATTATATGTGATACAAAGTACAAGGGAGAAAAATAACGGAGCTAGCTTGACACATTTATGTCTATAAAACATTGAATATTTATTCAAATAACTCAAACAGGTTATAGTTAGTACATGAACATGTTGTGAATAAAATGAGTTAGTTTGAAAAATATCTGGCCTTTTGGTTTTTGAGGTATTAGCTCATATGTGTTACAAAGTACAAGGGAGAAAAAGATACAAGTTTAGCTTGACACATTTATGTCTATAAAACATTGAATATTTATTCAAATAACTCAAACAGGTTATAGTTAGTACATGAACATGTTGTGAATAAAATGAGTTAGTTTGAAAAATATCTGCCCTGTGGTTTTTGATATAATTGATGATATGTGATACAAAGTACAAGGGAGAAAAATATAGGAGTTGCTTGACACATTTATGTCTATAAAACATTGAATATTTATTCAAATAACTCAAACAGGTTATAGTTAGTACATGAACATGTTGTGAATAAAATGAGTTAGTTTGAAAAATATCTGCACTGTGGTTTTTGATATAATTGATGATATGTGTTACAAAGTACAAGGGAGGAAAAAGATACGAGTTAGCTTGACACATTTATGTCTATAAAACATTGAATATTTATTCAAATATCTCAAACAGGTTATAGTTAGTACATGAACATGTTGTGAATAAAATGAGTTAGTTTGAAAAATATCTGCCATGTGGTTTTTGATATAATTGATGATATGTGATACAAAGTACAAGGGAGAAAAAGATAGGAGCTGCTTGACACATTTATGTCTATAAATTTATACATTTCTTTCATAATTTTAACCATAAATTAGAGCATTAAATCATTTGAATCTGGAGGACTAAAGCAAGCAGGACTAAAATAACTTCTGCAGTCCTTCTTTTCTAAACACAAACACAAAAGTTAAATTTCATCTCATTTAAGTCCTTATGGCAGCTTGAATGGCTTACCGGTAGTCCTTGTTTAATCTAAGTCCTTTCCCATGGAATGCTGTTTTGCAGATTGTTTTTTGCCTTTCTTAGCTCTGTTGCAAAACCAGCAAAATGGGTTGGTTCTTCCTTATATTTCCTGAGTTGAGGGTGCTGCTGATTAGACCAGATCGCTTTCACCTGCTGAGAAGTGCTGCAGAGCAGCACACGTGTGTGTTCATGCACACACAAATGTGTTCATGCACCAACATCTGAAACCATGAGCAGCTCAGCGCAACAATAGTGATTTATTAAATAAAAGTAATGGTGATATGAAGACAACATGGTGAGTAATGAATAATGTTCTGAACAAATATAAAGTAAAAACTGGTGTTTCCCAATATTTTGTAAAGGACAACGATGAAATCCATGATGAGAATGAAATTATAAATGGATTTAATCATTATTTTGTGAATGTTGGATCAAGACTTGCAGGTAAAATACCAAAAGTAGATAATAATGTGAGCCATTCAATTTTAGGTTGTGCAAACAGTATTTTTCTTAATGGAACTGACAAAGAAGAAATAATGACTGTAGTAAAAAATGTTACAGATAAGAGATCAAAAGACTGGGTGGACATGGATATGATGTTTGTAAAGGACATAATGAGCTATGTTATTGAGCCATACAGGTAGTCCTGGACTTACGACGTAGATCCGTTCCTACGTGGCGTCATAAACCGATTTTCGACGTAAGTCGAAATATACGTAAATACTGCACCATATACATGTACAGTACTGTATTACCAAGCACTTAGCCTATCCTAACACAGTACCCTACATAATTGTCAAAAAACACATACAATTGGGAGCCATAATGAAGGGGAAAAAGAGTTAATGGCCTACCGGTATGCTGGTGATGCCGTATTCCTCGGTCCATCTGCTGTATTCCGTATTCCATTTACGATATAAAACCGCCGTCCACCTCGGTCCATCTGCCGTATTCCATTTACGATGAAAAACCGCCGTCCACCTCGGTCCATCTGCTGTATTCCGTTTACGACATATCCGCCATCAACCTCAGTCCAGAGCGTTTACAGTAAGGCCTCCGCCTGTCTTTTCCACTACTTCACCTCTGGTTCTGCCGTCAACCTCGGTCCAGAGCGTTTATAGTACGTAACATATTCCTCCGCCTGTGTATCCCTTCACCTGTGTATCCCTCCTCCGTCTCTGTATCCCTCTGCCACTGCACCGCGTACAGTATAATACTGTATTATTCCGCCGTAGCAGCCGCTGCGTAACTCAAAAAAGGCTGTTCATAGTAAATGGGAGATGCGTCATAACCACGAAACTTCGTAACTCGAGACCGTCGTAACCCAAGGACTACCTGCATATGTTATTTATCATTTTCAACAGGAACATTTCCAGATAATATGAAAGTAGCTAAGGTAGTTCCTCTTTTTAAAAATGGTGATAAATATATGTTCAACAATTATAGACCAATGTCCTTGTTACCACAGTTCTCAAAAATTATAGAAAAACTACGTATTTGTGAACAGACTAGATCAATTTAATGCTAAACAAAATATTCTAAGTAGCAGTCAGTATGGGTTTAGAGCAAAAAACTCTACATCAATGGCTCTCATGGAATTAATAGAACAAATAACTACTGCTGTCGATCAAAAACAATATTGTGTTAGTAATTTTGTTGATTTAAAAAAACATTCGATACTATTGACCACACTATTCTCCTTGAAAATTTGAACACATATGGTATTAGAGGACCAGCATTACAATGGGTATCTAGCTATTTGAAAGAAAGGAAACAATGTGTACAAATAAATGGTGTAAAATCTGACCTCTGCAATATCAAATGTGGAGTTCCTCAAGGCTCTATACTTGGACCAAAGCTATTTATTTTATATGTGAATGACTTGGTAAATGTGTCAGGACTCCTTAATGATACCACATTTTTTGTTTGGGTAAAGATATAGAACAGATGTTGGAGTTGATGAAGATAAAATTGGTCAAAATACAAACTTTGTTTAAACTTAATAAATTATCATTAAATCTAGATAAAACCAATTACATGATATTCAGTAATAAAAAAAGAACTGTTGATGTTCCATTTAAAATTGATTGTGTTGAGATTTGTAGAGTGAGTGAGGTGAAGTTTTTGGGTGTTATCATTGATGACAAACTGACATGGAAACATCACATAAATTCTGTAAGAATAAAAATAGCTAAATCTATTGCAGTACTGTACAAAGTCAGAGACTTATTAAATGATAAAGCTCTGTATTTGTTGTATAACACAATCATTGTTCAAT
>JBBPBX010059064.1:0-21899 GCA_038048925.1 Garcialebias charrua | reverse complement strand
GAATATGCATCTCATTAAAAAATTTATATATATATTTTTTAAATAAATGAATACATGTACAGTACTGTACGGTCACTAAAAATAAATAAAAATAAAAATACTGTATATACTGTATACAGTATTTTTTTAAATAGATAAATGTACAGTACTGTACAGTCACCAAGCACTTAGCCTATCCTAACACAGTTTTTAAAGATGAAGGAGTGAGTTGAATTGTCTCCCTCCTCCCTGCAGGCTCCATTCCCATAAAGGGAGCTAGCTCCCTTTATGTGAAAGGGAGACAATTCAACTCACTCCTTCATCTTTAAAAACTGTGTTAGGATAGGCTAAGTGCTTGGTGACTGTACAGTACTGTACATGTATTCATTTATTTATTTTATTTTTTATGATTCTACTTACGAATTTTTGACATACGAGCGACCCCTAGGTACGGAACTCGCTCGTAAGTCGGGGACTACCTAATCTCAGAGTCAGAGAATCTTTATTGTCATTTGCACCGCATGTGTTACATGTGATGAAACGACATTATGTACACAGGGTCCCAGTTACATCCATCCATCCATCCATCCATCCATTGTCTTCCGCTTATCCGGGGTCGGGTCGCGAGGGTAGCAGCCTAAGTAGGGAGGCCCAGACTTCCCTCTCCCCAGCCACATGGAGCAGCTCCTCTGGGGGAATCCCAAGGCGTTCCCAGGCCAGCCGAGAAACATAGTCCCTCCAGCGTGTCCTGGGTCTTCCTCTGGGTCTCCTCCCGGTGGGACATGCCCGGAACACCTCACCAGGGAGGCGTCCAGGAGGCATCCTAACCAGATGCCCGAGCCACCTCAACTGGCTCCTCTCGATGTGGAGAAGCAGCGGCTCTACTCCGAGTCCCTCCCGGATGACTGAGCTTCTCACCCTATCTCTAAGGGAGAGTCCAGACACCCTGCGGAGAAAACTCATTTCAGCCGCTTGTATCCGAGATCTCGTTCTTTCGGTCACAACCCAAAGCTCATGACCATAGATGAGGGTGGGAACGTAGATCGATCGGTAAATTGAGAGCTTTGCCTTTTGACTCAGCTCTCTCTTCACCACGACAGACCGGTACAGCGCCCGCTTCACTGCGGACGCTGCACCTATCCGCCTATCGATCTCACGCTCCAGTTTTCCCTCATTCGTGAACAAGACCCGAGATACTTAAACTCCTCCACTTGGGGCAGGACCTCCTCCCCGACCCGGAGAGGGCATGCTACCCTTTTCCGGCTCAAGACCATGGCCTTGGATTTGGAGGAACTGATCATCATCCCGGCCGCATCACACTCGACTGCAAACCGCTCCAGAGAAAGCTGTAGATCACGACCTGATGAAGCCAATGGACCTTACCAAGCTCCGCCCAGAAACGCCCCCTAAGCTCCGACCGGTCTGCATGTCTCCCAAGCGCAGCATTACTTTCAATGGAAACATGGCGTCGACTGACTCTGCAGGGTATTTCTGAGTGGAATAGTGTATAATTTCTGCCAGATTCCAACAAAATATCAGCCATGACAATGGACAGGGGAACCAACAAGTTCATGTTTTGTTTGTTTTTTTGGACGTTATCAAGTTGTTTGAGCCACGCGATGCCTCCAACAGCATGCGTGTCACAGCTAATGCTACCGTCTGATGAGGAAAACAGCAGCTCACATGCTCAGCATTAATACAGCTATGGACAACATCACTGATGCCTATTGTCCTGCAAGGCTGGGTAAGTCAGGCATTCATGGTTTTGAGGGTTACTTTTGAAATCAGCGATTTCTATTGTTGGCAAAAGTTTGTGTGCCTTGGTCGCAAAGCTAATGCTAACTGTAATCTCCATTCATTCCTTAAGTGGTTGGTTAGCCGTTGCTGCTTTAGCTGCTAAACACGCCGACAGCGACTTTTGTGAGGGCAAACGAGCTCAGCCGTCCGGTGTGTTAGTTAAAATCCAGCCTTCGTGTCACGATTTTGTGCAGTTTTAGGTGAAATCGACAGTAGAGCTCGTTGTGTTAGCTAGCTCATGTGGAGTTAGCAGAGCTGTTTCTTCCCAACTTCCAGGACGTTCAGTGAACTGTGGCTTTCTCTCATCGTGACCGCGTGTTGTTAACTAGCAGGTTTCAAAAGCAGGTCAACCCTTCTCTGCTGGTGAAAGAAATAATTGTTCAGTTTTGTGGTCGTGCACAAGCTTTGATCCAAGCAAGGCATTCAGTTTCACATATAGGGAAACGGTGAATTTTACTTCCACAAATACGGTCAGGGTACCTGACATCTCCTGTACAGATACCCCACTAACGGTGGAGGACCATTTTTCCAGCCCTGACGCAAAAAAATTCTGCACGTATGCTAGCTAGCAATGTAAGTAGCATGTGGTGCCGGTCTCACAAACGCTACCGTAGCGTTTGTTTTGTGAGACCGGCACGCACGTGGAAGCTGCGCTGTGACGTGTTATGGGCATTAGCCAATGAAACGCGGTCCTGTGGACGGAGCTTGGTAAGGTCCATAGGACCACATCATCTGCAAAAAACAGAGAAGTGATTCTAAGGTCACCAAAATGGATCCCCTCAACACCTTGGCTGCGCCTAGTTCTGTCCATAAAAGTTATGAACAGAATCGGTGACAAAGGGCAACCTTGGCGGAGTCCAACTCTCACTGGAAACGAGCCTGACTTACTGCCGGCAATGCGGACCAAGCTCTGACACCGGTCGTACAGGGACCTAACAGCCCATATCAATGGGCCTGGTACCCCATACTCCCGGAGTACCCCCCACAGAACCCCCCGAGGGACGCGGTCGAATGCCTTCTCCAAGTCCACAAAGCACATGTAAACTGGTTGGGCAAACTCCCACGCACCCTCCAGGACCCTGCTGAGGGTGTAGAGCTGGTCCAGTGTTCCACGACCAGGACGAAAACCACACTGCTCCTCCTGAATCCGAGGTTCGACTATCCGACGGACCCTCCTCTCCAGAACCCCTGAATAGACCTTACCAGGGAGGCTTAAGAGTGTGATCCCCCTATAGTTGGAACACACCCTACGGTCCCCCTTTTTGAATAGGGGAACCACCACCCCAGTCTGCCAATCCAAGGGAACTGCCCCCGATGTCCACGCGATATTGCAGAGTCGCGTAAGCCAACACAACCCCACAACATCCAGAGCCCTAAGGAACTCGGGCGAATCTCATCCACCCCCGGAGCCCTGCCACCGCGGAGCTTTTTAACCACCTCGGTGACCTCAGCACCAGAGATCGGAGAACCCGACCCAAAGTCCCCAGGCTCCGCTTCCTCAGTGGAAGACGTGCCAGTAGGATTGAGGAGGTCTTCGAAGTATTCCGCCCACCGACTCACAACATCCCGAGTTGAGGTCAACAGCACGCCACCCCACCATAAATGGTGTTGGTCGCGTACCGCTTTCCCCCCCTGAGACGCCGGATGGTGGACCAGAATCGCCTCGAAGCCGTACGGAAGTCATTCTCCATGGCCTCTCCGAACTCCTCCCACGCCCGAGTTTTTGCCTCAGCAACCACCCGAGCCGCATGCCGCTTGGACTGCCGGTACCTATCAGCTGCTTCCGGGGTCCCACAAGCCAAAAAGGCCCAATAGGACTCCTTCTTCAGCCTGACAGCATCCCTCACTGCCGGTGTCCACCACCGGGTTTGAGGGTTGCCACCACGACAGGCACCAACAACCTTGCGGCCACAGCTCCGATAAGCTGCCTCGACAATAGAGGCGCGGAACATGGCCCACTCGGACTCCATGTCCCCCGCCTCCCTCGGAACGTGTTCAAAGCTCTCCCGGAGGTGGGAGTTAAAGCTCCGTCTTACGGGAGACTCTGCCAGACGTTCCCAGCAGACCCTCACAATACGTTTGGGTCTGCCAGGTCTGACCGGCATCCTCCCCCACCATCGGAGCCAACTCACCACCAGGTAGTGGTCAGTTGACAGCTCCGCCCCTCTCTTCACCCGAGTGTCCAAGACATGCGGCCGCAGATCAGATGAGACGACAACAAAGTCGATCATCGAACTGCGACCTAGGGTGTCCTGGTGCCAAGAGCACATATGGACACCCTTATGCCTGAACATGGTGTTCATTATGGACAATCCATGACGAGCACAGAAGTACATGACGAGCACAGAAGTACAATAATAATAATAATATCCATCCATCCATCCATCCATCCATTTTCTTCCGCTTATCCGGGGTCGGGTCGCGGGGGTAGCAGCCTAAGTAGGGAGGCCCAGACTTCCCTCTCCCCAGCCACTTGGAGCAGCTCCTCTGGGGGAATCCCAAGGCGTTCCCAGGCCAGCCGAGAAACATAGTCCCTCCAGCGTGTCCTGGGTCTTCCTCTGGGTCTCCTCCCGGTGGGACATGCCCGGAACACCTCACCAGGGAGGCGTCCAGGAGGCATCCTAACCAGATGCCCGAGCCACCTCAACTGGCTCCTCTCGATGTGGAGAAGCAGCGGCTCTACTCCGAGTCCCTCCCGGATGACTGAGCTTCTCACCCTATCTCTAAGGGAGAGTCCAGACACCCTGCGGAGAAAACTCATTTCAGCCGCTTGTATCCGAGATCTCGTTCTTTCGGTCATAACCCAGAGCTCATGACCATAGATGAGGGTAATAATAACAATAATAATAATAATACATAATAATAAACAATAATAATAATAATAATAATAATGAATTCAATTTATAACGCACTTTTCATTAGTGAAAATCTCAAAGTGCTATAAAAAGTGTACAATAACAGAACACCACTCGGGTTCAGATCAGGGGGGCCGTTCCTCCCAACCACACCCCTCCAGGTCTCACTGTCATTGCCCATGTGAGCGTTGAAGTCCCCCAGTAGAACAAGGGAGTCCCCAGGAGGTGCACTCTCCAATACCCCCTCCAAGGACTCCAAAAAGGGTGGGTAATCTGAGCTGCCGTTTGGCGCATAGGCACAAACAACAGTCAGAGCCCGTCCCCCCACACGTAGGCGAAGGGAGGCTACCCTCTCGTTCACCGGGGTGAACCCCAACGTACAGGCACCAAGATGGGGGGCAACAAGTATGCCCACTCCTGCTCGGCGCCTCTCACCAGGGGCAACTCCAGAGTGGAAGAGTGTCCAACCCCTCTCAAGGAAACTGGTTCCAGAGCCAGAGCCATGCGTTGAGGTGAGTCCGACTATTTCTAGTCGGAACCTCTCAACCTCACACACTAGCTCAGGCTCCTTCCCCACCAGAGAGGTGACATTCCATGTCCCAATGGCCAGCTTCTGTAGCCGAGGATCAGACCGCCAGGGTCCCCGCCCTCGGCCACCACCCATCCCACATTGCACCCGACCCCTTTGGCCCCTCCCACAGGTGGTGAGCCCATGGGAAGGGGGACCCACGTCTCCTCTTCGGGCTGTGCCCGGCCGGGCTCCATGGGTAAAAGCCCGGCCACCAGGCGCTCGCCAGCGTGCCCCACCTCCGGGCCTGGCTCCAGAGTGGGGCCCCGGTGACCCGCGTCCGGGCGAGGGAACATTTAGTCCATTAATTTTTTTCTTCATAAGGGGTCTTTGGGCTGCACTTTGTCTGGTCCCTCACCTAGGACCTGTCTGCCTTGGGTGACCCTACTAGGGGCATGAAGCCCCTGACAGCATAGCTCCTAGGATCATTGGGACACTCAAACCCCTCCACCACGGTAGGTGGCAGCCTAGGGAGGGCAGTTATACATCCAACAATAAAAAGGTAAGAGAAGAACAGTAATAACATCTAAGATATGAACTAAGAAAAACATCAACTAAAAATACACTGAGCACCAATGTAATAGAAAAACATCATTACAAACAGCAGCACGAACATGAGTCTGTATTGGCAGATGTGACAAATGAACACAGCAAAAAGAACCAGATCAGCATCAGCATGTTGAGATATTTTGCAGTGATTCTTCTTCTTATTTATTTATTCATGAGTCTAACAGCCTCAGGGTAGAAGCTGTTCCTCAGTCTAGTGGTTCTACACTTAATGCTCCTCAACCTCCGTCCTGAGGGGAGTGGGGCAAAGAGTGTGTGTGCTGGGTGAGTGAGGTCTTTCATGATGCAGGTGGCTCTCTTCCTGCATCTGGAGGTGTAAATGTCTGTGATGGTGGGGAGACTGACTCCAACATCTTCTGTGCAGCCTTCACCACTCTCTGTAGAGCTTTTCTTTCTGCAACTGTGCAGCCTCCATGCCACACGTTGATGCTGGAGCACAGGATGCTCTCCACTGCACACCTGTAGAAGGAGGTGAGGACTGGGCTGCTCAGACCAGCTCGTCTCAGCCGTCTGAGGAAGTAGAGTCTCTGATGACCTTTCTTGATCAGGCTGGTGGTGTTGTTGCTCCAGCTGAGGTTATCATTCATGTGTACACCCAAGTATTTGTAGCTGGAGACCACTTCCACCGCAGATCCTCTTATGTTCAGTGGGGTGTGGGTGTGTTTGTTCCTTCTGAAGTCCACAATCATCTCCTTTGTCTTCTTCACATTGATGTGAAGGTTATTCTCTTTGCACCAGCTCTCCAGGTGTTCCACCTCCTGCCTGTAGCTGGACTCATCATTGTTTGTGATGCATCCCACCACAGCTGTATCATCTGCAAACTTTACAATATGACAGCCTGGATGGGTGGCTGCACAATCATATGTGAGCAGAGTGAACAGAAGAGGGCTCAACACACATCCTTGAGGAGAGCCAGTGCTGAGGGTTATGGTGGAGGAGGAGAAGTTGTGGATCTTCACGGACTGTGGTCTGTTTGTTAAGAAGTCTAGGACCCAGTTACAAATGGAGGGGCTTAGTCCAAGTGTAGATAGTTTGTCCATCAGGATTTGGGGGATCATGGTGTTGAAGGCAGATGTGAAGTCCACAAAGAGCAGACAGACGCATGAGTCTTTCTATACAGGTATACCTGTATATATATATATACACATATACATATTTTAAAGATGTGTATAAGTATATGTTTACTGTAAATTTGATCATGTATTTATTTGTACATCAGGTGTATCTATTTGTATATAACTATCATTATTAAAACATGGTTCTTCACCTTGTTTGAGGCATCGCCGTGAAAAGAGAATGGGAGTGGGATGCTTCCACTTTTCAATTTTTGGACCACTTCTTCTATTACTTTGGGACACAGGACATCTTCAGGATATCGGTGACCACAGCCTCAGCCTTCATCCTCCCACAGACCATCTTCTTGACAGTGCTGTAGTCATTCAGGGTTTGGAGAGTCAGTTTAAATCCACAGTCGGCTGAATTGCAACTTAAAGCATGTTTCACAGTGTGGTACATATGGGCTATCTCTGAAGTGATCTGTAATCATAAACATAAGAAATACTATATGGATTCATTTATTTATTTGCCTATTTTAAGTACATGTATTTATTTTTAATTCTACTTGTTTATCAGAATAAAAATATGTATACATTTGGCCTTTAATGCTCACATTCTATTATCATCATTACTATGTAATTACAAGTTCATAATATAAATAGAATCAAGCTCATTGTTGAGTACATGTACTCTTAAATATTCCTAATATTAAAGGTCTATTGCACTTTAGCACATATAACATTTCACCATCTCAGTGTACCTTCAATGTTAATAGGAGCTACTTAGTGTATTCTTAGTTTAGTGTCTTTTTAGTTCATGTCTCGGATCTTATTGCTGTTTTTTACAATTTGGATTTTTGTTGGGTCTAACTGGGACCCTGTGTACAGTTTCGTTCCACCTCATGTACCACATGTGATGTGAATGACAGTAAAGACACCTTGACCTTGAGAACAAATGATTCTTCATAGCACCCTCAGTAAAATGCTTAGTCCCCTCACCCCCCACGGAAAAATATCTGTGGAGGCGCCACTGGCCCCCACCTCTCACACAACAACTGCAGGGTATGGACACTATCAGTGACCCGAAAAGGAAGAAGCAGGTAAAGATGATGGCTGGATATTAAAATGTACATTTGAAAAAACTTTTGGTGAACGTTTCTTCATGAAGTTGAATTTTGCTCTACTTTGTTTTATTTCAAAGTTATGCAACAAGGACAAAAACTTTGATGTTAGTAAAAAATAACTATATTAATGTAGTAATATATTAAATAAAAAGGTATTTTCAATGCATCAGCTTTAATTAAACGTGACGGGAACAGTGGTTTTTTCCATGAATCAGCATTAATCTGGACTTGTTGACAAATCCAAACGCTGATCAAACCCAACAAAGTTCTATCAGGTCAGGTTCTTTGTTTCGTTGAGGCGTTTCATCCAAAGGACTTCATCAGTCTGAGGAGCCACAACAAACTCAGTCCCACAAGAATCACGCTCCCATAGTGGACCAACCAATTCGCTGGCGATGATGGTTTCTGGGGCCCGCCCTCTCCCCCGTCAACTCCTCTGAGGCAGCCATAGCCAAAGTGGGTCAAAACATCAAAGTCCATGCCTCAGGGGGAGAGGGCGGGCCCCAGAAACCATCTCATCACCAGCGAACTGCTGGATCCACCATGAGTAAGTCAACTCAGACTGATGAAGTCCTTTGGATGAAACGCCTCAACAAAACAAAGAACCCGACCTGACAGAACTTTGTTGGATTAGAACCTGGATTATTGGGCAGGATGCTAAACCAGCCAAACATCTCATTGAATATAAATGTGTGCAGTTTGCACAGAGAGCTCACAGTTTTCATCAGGTCTTTATTTCTTGCAAATTCAAAAACTAAACTAAACAAAGAGATAAAACAGGACAACCCAATATGGCTCCATGTGAACAGTGTCTGGTCTTCTGGTTTCATCTACAAACTAAACTTCACCTACTTCAGACAACGAGAGACAAAGTAAGGCAACACAGAGCTAACGAGATGGAAGCTGTCATTAGAGCGGAGCGGACAATGTTACACAGTAACTATCCTAAAGTAATCACTTCCAAATGTTCAGTCACGACCGACATCTTCTGGGGTCCAATCGGATCATTCTGTGAAAGTTGTACCTCGACTTTACACGAGTTAGAACAAACTAAAGGTGTTTAGAATAGGGATGGGGCCGATCCGATCCAGTATCCGATACCAGCATAATTTAAGAATCGGATATCGGATCCAACCTGCCGATATTTCTGATCCAGCTTCAAAGAGCACTTGTGTTCCATCACATTCTGTGACTGCTGTCTTAACATTGTGTGAGATAAACCCAATGAAGACACTCTTGAGCCTTACAACAGGGAACTCACAAACTTTAACAGCACACAAGAGGCAGGTCTATACTACACACGTCCTTCTCACTCATGGTGCAGCTGGAAAACAAAAAAAAAACCCGCTAAGCATTATGGGAAAGACAACAAAATCCACTCCCTTAGTGGTTAAGGGGAGTGGGCTGTGTTGTCTTTCCCATAATGCTTAGCGTTTTTGTTTTCCAGCTGCACCTAAAGCTGGAAAACTAAAAAAACGCTAAGCATTATGGGAAAGACAACAAAATCCACTCCCTTAGTGGTTAAGGGGAGTGGGCTGTGTTGTCTTTCCCATAATGCTTAGCGTTTTTTTAGTTTTCCAGCTGCACCTAAAGCTGGAAAACTAAAAAAACGCTAAGCATTATGGGAAAGACAACAAAATCCACTCCCTTAGTGGTTAAGGGGAGTGGGCTGTGTTGTCTTTCCCATAATGCTTAGCGGTTTTTTAGTTTTCCAGCTGCACCTAAAGCTGGAAAACTAAAAAAACGCTAAGCATTATGGGAAAGACAACAAAATCCACTCCCTTAGTGGTTAAGGGGAGTGGGTTTTGTTGTCTTTCCCATAATGCTTAGCGGTTTTTTAGTTTTCCAGCTGCACCTAAAGCTGGAAAACTAAAAAAACGCTAAGCATTATGGGAAAGACAACAAAATCCACTCCCTTAGTGGTTAAGGGGAGTGGGTTGTGTTGTCTTTCCCATAATGCTTAGCGTTTTTTTAGTTTTCCAGCTGCACCTAAAGCTGGAAAACTAAAAAAACGCTAAGCATTATGGGAAAGACAACAAAATCCACTCCCTTAGTGGTTAAGGGGAGTGGGCTGTGTTGTCTTTCCCATAATGCTTAGCGTTTTTTTAGTTTTCCAGCTGCACCTAAAGCTGGAAAACTAAAAAAACGCTAAGCATTATGGGAAAGACAACAAAATCCACTCCCTTAGTGGTTAAGGGGAGTGGGCTGTGTTGTCTTTCCCATAATGCTTAGCGTTTTTTTAGTTTTCTAGCTGCACCTAAAGCTGGAAAACTAAAAACGCTAAGCATTATGGGAAAGACAACAAAATCCACTCCCTTAGTGGTTAAGGGGAGTGGGCTGTGTTGTCTTTCCCATAATGCTTAGCGTTTTTTAGTTTTCCAGCTGCACCTAAAGCTGGAAAACTAAAAAAACGCTAAGCATTATGGGAAAGACAACAAAATCCACTCCCTTAGTGGTTAAGGGGAGTGGGCTGTGTTGTCTTTCCCATAATGCTTAGCGTTTTTTTAGTTTTCCAGCTGCACCTAAAGCTGGAAAACTAAAAAAACACTAAGCATTATAGGAAAGACAACAAAATCCACTCCCTTAGTGGTTAAGGGGAGTGGATTTTGTTGTCTTTCCCATCATGCTTAGTCAGTTTTTTTAGTTTTTCCAGCTGCACCATGAGTGAGAAGGACATGTGTGTGGTATAGACCTGCCTCTTGTGTGCTGTTATAGTTTGTGAGTTTGTCAGGCTCAAGAGTGTCTTCATTAGGTTTAACTCACACAATGTTAAAATGAATAGTCTCAGTACAAAAATGTCATTATGCAGATTCACATACCTGAACAGTATCGGATCAGAAAAGTATCGGTTGATACAAAGCTTTTAAGTATCGGATCGGATTGGAAGTGAGAAATGTGGATCGGTGCATCCCTAGTTTATAATCTAGATCTCTAAAGTTAAGTTAAAAACATTCACGTGTTCAGTAATCCTGGTGTGACACGTGCTGCTGGACTGCACGTCCTCCGTGCAGCGAGCGTGTCCTCGGGCTGGAAACCAGTGACATGAACAAAAGCGAGTGCTGGTCTTCACAGTACGTCCTCCAGCAGGTCTACAGGGACTTGCGCTGGCGCTTCATGAAGGACATGGAGTAGTCCCCGGCCGGCGTGCTCTTCTGCCTCTTCATCTGGACCTGGGACTGAGCGGTGAGCTGCAGCTTGATGGCGCTGGAGTTCACCTTGGCTGCACACAGCAGCTCCTTCATGCCTTTCATCTTCTCGCTCTGGAAGGCCACCACGGGCCCAGCCGGGCAGGGGGACGCCTGCTGCTGCTGCTGCGAGGAGGGGGACGGGGCAGAGTCTGGGATGGGGGACTTGGGAGTTCCTTCAGAGTCTGCGGCCCGCAGGCCCTGAGAGGAGCGCCGCCGCACGCCTCCGTCTCCCACCTTTTTGGGCTGAGCAGTGGGCGGCGGCTGGGTGGAGGGGGAGGAGGGAGCAGCAGGAGAGGGAGAGCTCTGCTCGTCCAGCTTGGACTCCCTCCTCGGGCCCCGCCTGCGGCCCTCACGGGGGTCCTCGCTCGACTGGTCGTCGTCGTCCTGGCACTCGGGCTCTTTGCTGATGATGGACACTTTCTGGCGCACCTTTGACAGGATATATACAGAAATTCTTAAGTCAAATTTATACCTTTTAATACCTTTTAAATACCACCACAATATTTTTTAATACCATCACAATATTTTTTAATACCACCACAATATTTTTTAATACCACCAAAGTATTTTTAATACCATCACGACACTGAGCTGCAACCGTAGCAGCAACCTGTTGTATTTCAGTTCAGAGCAACTAATTGTGAAGTGATAGATTACTGTCATTTTCTTCCTAAATGTAGTTTTATAACAATTACTGGATACATCAATTTGTTCTTGCCTCAATAAAAGCACTGACCTACTTGTTATTTAAATCTAACCCAAGAGAAAAAGTTTAATTGTTCCCACACATAACATATCTCTAATGGCAAACAAAAAACTGTAAACTTGAAAACAGAACAGTTTAGTTAAAATAATTCAACACTGAACACATGCATAATTCAAAAAGAGAGGGAGAAAAATAACTACTGTATTTTTCATCCTGTAAGTTGCAGTTTTTTGCATAATTTACATGCCTTGCAACTTATAGGACGAAGTGACATATTTATAGATTTTTTCCCCCCATATTTATAAACCATTTGACTGAAATATGACCGTTTCCATTCATTCTGACTGAAAAAAAAAACCCCTGATGGCCCCATAGTAGTAATAGTGTATGGCATGCTGTTGTATCATGTAATAGGAAAACGTGCCTATAATGACAAATTAAAAAAAGTTCAAGACAAAAACAACTGGACTTTATTTATTATACTATTTATTATACTATTTATTGTTTTTTTTCTTGCACTTTTTAGAATTCACCATGTCCTGGATGACAGATAATCTTCACCAGTTATTAATGACTCAATCGACCTGCCATACTCTCCCCACCTCTCTGCTTGGAACCTTCAATCCAGCAGCCAGCTGCACCGCCCCGGTGAAATGCAGCTAATTTTACCATTAAAGTGCATTTATTAAGAAAACGATAGACTGAGACACACCTGTGCTATAATTTCGAGCTAACAAATAATTGTTTAGGTAATTTTCTTGTTAAATGTCGGCGTAACGAGCCGCGCTCCTTTTTCCTGATTCTCACCGCTGCTCGTTCACGGAGGACACAGGCAGCAAAACTTTTTTTTAAAAAGAGCTGATTTAACGATTAAGGTGCATTTATTAAGAAAACATTAGACTGAGACACACCTGTGCTATAATTTCGAGCTAAAAAATAATTGTTTAGGTACTTTTCTTAAATGTCGGAGGATCAATTAGGCGCGTTCCTTTTCACAGACATGTGCCTCGCCTCAACCAGCTGTAGGTGCGAATGCACACTGACCGACGATATGACGTCATTGTTTTAGCTAAGGTCCTACTCGGAACATGAAATTAGAAAAGATAAATAAATTCACAGACATTTTTTTAACCGACAGAACGAGAAAATTATAGTTGTAGGTTTTAAAACATTTTATACCTGGTCAGATGACATTTATTACTTTTTAATACTTTTTAATGGCCATAATTTGTGTTAATTTCATTTACTACCTTTTACAACCCCGTGGATACCCTGTTTGAAAGCAGAGCAGCGGTCAGCTTCAGGCTGCACGCCACCACATCGTACATGTGAGCTCCTCACCTGCGCGTCGAAGCGGCTGAGGGACTGCACCAGGTAGGTGGCCCAGCCAACATGAAGCACTGGAGTGGGACTCCCCTCCTCCCACTTGCAGATGCCGTCGTAGAAACGGAGCATGTGGGCAAAGCATTCTGGGTCGTGTAGTGCAGAGAGAGCTCCTCCCTGCTTGGTGTGCTCCTGAAAGAAAACGAAGAAGTGAGCGAGGAGCTGGTCTGGACCATCCAGTTAAAAAACATCCAGATGTTTGTTGTTGGACCAACTTTCATCAAGAATCTGTAAAAGTCTCTGTCCTTCCTCAACTTTGACTCATTTTGTCTCTTTAGAGCCACAAACTTCAAGGTTTTACTGGAGACAAACAAAATGGAGCTCAAATGTTGAGTGGGAGGAAAGTTTTAGATGTTTTTAAACAGATTTTACAAACAGGTGTGTTCTGCATTGATATTCAAACCCCTGAGTCTTTAGACCCTCCGAATGCTGCGTTCCAGTTGCCTCGTATTCTGGAAACTGGGAAGTGGTAGTGACGTCATTTCCCAAGCTACCACTTGAAAACACGTTCCGGTTCTCCCAGTGGAAAATCAAGAGCACTTTGGGATTTTTATTAATGAAAAGTGCATTATAAATTGAATTCCTTATTATTATTATTATTATTATTATTATAAGATGGACGCATGCTTTGTTTTTGTTGCCGTTTCCAAATATAATAAATTACTAACCAGATATGCACTCCTGACACAGAACATGTCAGAGGAGGATGACCGCCGAAGGTAATTGATTTAATATATTTTTTTCTCTAATTCTTCAATGTAAATCGTTGGGAAAAAAGAAAAACTGGCTTTACAGCTAAGAAAAAAAAAACAAAAAAAAAAACAACTTGATTAAATACACGCAACATTTTAGAACTGTTATTTTAGTAAAAGTTAAGGCGTTTACTTACTGAAGACGCGAGTTTCCGCCATCTTGAAATGGAAACTGGGAGCAGAAAAAATTCTGCCACTTTACGAGTGTGAGTTTACCACTAGAGCGGGCGTTCCGGTTTCAATCTACCACTGGGAACTGGGAGATTCCCACAATACGAGGTAACTGGAACGCAGCACTACTCTGCAGGTCCAGCTGCAGATCTTTGTTTTCCTCGTTGTAGCTCAGCTGCAGCTCAGTCAGATGGATTGTGTCTGTGAGCAGCAGGTCTCAGATGTACGTCTGGACTTTGACTGGACCACTCAGATTTACTTTGAGTTGACCCATTCCATTGTAGATGTGGCTGAAGGGGAAGCTCCGTCTCAGTCGGAGGTCTTCCACTGCCTCTAACAGGTTTGCTTCCAGGAGTGTCCTGTGTTCAGCTTCACCCAGCTTCCCATCAGCTCTGAGCAGCTTCCCTCACACATAGGCCTGTCACGATAACTAATGTCGCTGGGCGATTAATTGTCTCAGAAATTATTGCGATAAACGATAATATTATTTGAAATTTGACAATAAACAGTAATTATTGTCAATTTTAAGAAGAAATGTTTAATTTATTTTGTGTGCAGTACCTTTTCTGACCACTGGATGGCAGTATAAGACGGCTTGAACTGAAGGATGGATAGTGAGGGAGCGAGCAGCGTGTCCCTTTAAGTAAAATGGGAGGGAGGCCCCTTGACGTGACATGGGCTGTCTCTTTGGTTCTCAAATGGTTTGAGCTCTTTAGCATTTTCCACACAAAGCTTTTAATGAAAAGTCAGTAAACAAGTTCTCAGCTTCTTTTTGCAGAGAAAAACAACTTTTTAGATGAAGGCACGAGTTTCAACCGTGAATTTTGGAGCTTCGTCAAGACGGAGGTTTTTCTTCAAGGTCGGCCTGTTAGCTTAGCTTCTCAGCTTAGCTGCATTTAATGATCCAAAAACGCAAAAGAGAAAGGAAGAGGTCAGCGAAGAGCACCAGAGTTGAGTCTTTTGTCATCCAGTGTCTTCAGCAGAAAGAGACACGAAGAAACGATAAAGCTGATGAATGAAAACGAGGTTGATCATTTTCATTCATCATGTGATTGATTTATTATCACGACAGGCCTAATATCACGACAGGCCGCCTAATTGTCCAGTTTTTCCCTTTAAGCTCCCATCACCACGTTTCACAGTGAGGGTGGTGCATTCTGGGAGATGTGCAGCGTTGGTCTGGTCTGAGCAGCTTCTTGTGTCAAACAGGACTTCTGGTTTCTCGTCTTTCTTCTACAAAGGACACGTTTGATGTTGTTCTACAACCTAAACCTGTTTTAAAGTGCTTAACTTTATTACCCACATCTGCTGTGTTCCTTGGTCTTCATGATACTGTTTGATCACAAACGTTCTGTAACAAACCTCTGGGGGCAGAACATCTGGATCCATTACACACTGAAGGTTGTTCTGAGTTTTTACTTCTAAACTCTGAAGTGTGTGTGGCTGCAAGGCGACAGAGTCTGGAAACACTGACATCCAACCTGATTGGATGCAGCTCAGCTTCACCTGACCAGGACATGTCTCACCTTGTCAGCCCCATCTCCCCCCTCCTCTTCCTCCCCGGGGCTCTCGGCAGCAGCTGCTTCCTTCAGCAGGGTGGGGATCACGTCGTTCGCAATGTCGAAGAACTCCTTGTAGATCTCCTCATCCTCTCGGAAATAGTTGTATCTGCGGAGCAGGTGAGAGGAGGAAGCTTTGATGAAACACAAGGAGACGTCTCAGTCAGGTGTAAAACTGTGACGGGGGGTCAGCAGCCTGCAGGGCCCCACTTCGAGAGCACAAGAAATGCACAAACGGCACTAAGTGAACTCCCCTGACGAAACACACGCTTCCCTGTGATTGTGCACGGAGGGCGAGCTGAAAGTGAAGAACAATGGACGAGCAGGAAAAAGGAAGCTGACAACGTTCTGGCTATTTACAGACACGGCTCACTAACAGCGTGTTAGCACCCAACAGGAACATTTCCTGGATCAGACACAACCACAACACAGCTGTGATTCTCCACCACACACCCACACACACACACACACACACACACACACACAACTTTACTGAGCTGAAACTAGATCAGTTAAACATCTGGAGGCAGGTCCACGTGCAGCTGTGCTTTACCACCATCTGGTGTTTCCCAGATGAAAGCACAACTGAAATCCATCTTCACTTGAAGGTTGGTCCCCGATGTTCAGAAGCATCCAGCCGTGATGTTGGTCGCCTGCCGTCAGGGCAGAAGGACGACAACGTGTCTAGACTGTTTGCAGCGTTGGCAAATAAAGCTCATAAACCAGTGGATGGGTTTAAAAAAGAGAAACTCTCATAAAGAAATTACTGGACGCACATCAACGACTGAATAACCTGTAGACACCTCAAATCAAGATGGCCGCCGCAGCCAACACAAAAATGACTGTTTTTAAGAAAGTTGATACGTTAATAATATACGTTAGCAACCAGACTACTGTACATGTTACATGTTGGTGGTTCCTAACCCTAGTCCTTGAGGAACACCATGCTGCATGTGTCAGTGGTTTCCTGATGTGTATGAAGAGGTGATTCACAGGCTTTGGAGAACTGGAGGAAGTCATTAAATCCCTGAATCAGGTGTGTTGGAGCAGAGAAACAACTAAAACCTGCAGGATGGTGTCCCGCAAGGACTAGTGTTGGGAACCAGTTTGCAGATTAGTTTCAAACTGGAATAAAAGTGATATGTTGTGTAACACATGAGTAAAAACAGATTTTCCCAACATGCACCACTTTTCTATCCTCTCCAGGTACTGACAGAATCTAGCTGAGTTCTGCCCGACAGGTTTACAGTGATAAAAGCAGCGGCGCTGACGTGGTTTCAGTTGGACTCCAGCAGTGTGAACTCACTCCTGCATGACCTGCGCCGCCTCAGCCCAGGCCTTCAGAGCCTCCTGCACGTTCCTGTGTCTGTAGTGGAAGCCAGCCAGGTACATGTAGGGGTAGATGTGCTCGTTGTTGTAGTGCGTCTGAGCAGAAGCCACAGCCTGCAGAACACACAAACAGACGGGCTTTCATTACCATCAACGTTTCAGCCATGCTGTTTGATAATTAAAAGAACTGGTGACAGATCCAGTTGGGCTTGTTGATAATTAAACTGCTGTCGGCCTGTTTTGGACGCCATCTTCACTTCTCCATGATGTCACTAATGTAAACAATGGCCTGGGCCTGAAGGCAGCCTAACATGCATGTTAACTGTTGTCAGGTGTTTTGTTGACTTCTGTACTTCTCACATTAGTGATGTATGTTCAAAATTACATTTAGTTTATTTTGTTTTTGATCATTGGTAATTTGAGGCTTTAAAAGTGTGATTTACGGTAGTTCCTATTTTGGCTTTAATTTTTGAACAATGAGAGGAAGCAGAGGCACGTCTATCTCTTCAATTCAGCTTCAACTTGTGTTTTTACTAATAACACATAAAGAAGGTGAGAATGTGAAGTTCAAGCATATGACAATCTTTGCTCTAAACACAAATATTACAAGAATCCTTATGGAAACAGGAGTGAATGATGATTACTGATTGCTGCTTCAGCACCAGTGAAGTACATGATAACAAACAAAAGGGCAAAAGGACGTTTCATTCAAGAATTATCCCCTGTCACAAAGCAAAGGGGGAACAGGACATACCCTCTCTCTGTTCATCCGTGCATGTTAAATAAAGGTTGATGAATGAATGTTGTGAGCATGATAACTTGAAAAATAAGTGTGGTACCCACATCCATTTTGGTGCATGGCTACATAAGGTGTACAAAAAGTCACACCATCGTAAATTGGGCCACATAAATATCCCAAGATGGCCGCTGCAAACAGGGATAAGATTAGGGTTTAAGAAGTTTTGTTTAATTTAGGCAGATCCGAATAAAAGCTCCTCAGCTGCAACAATAATTATTTACGTCTGTCTGTGGTGGTACATTAGAGGCCTAATGGAAAGGTCATGTAAAGTTTGAGAACCACTGGTCTACGCTGCACTAGGTCTGTCACGATAACTAATGTTGCTGGACAATTAATGGTTTCAGAAATTATTGTGATAAACGATAATATTGTGAAAAAATGCTGGTTAATTTACTTTGCATGTAGTACCTTTTCTGACCACTGGATGGCAGTATAAGACTGTTTGAACCGAAGGATGGATAGTGAGGGGGCAGCAGCGTGTCTCTTTAAGAAAATGGGAGGGAGGCCCCTTGACATGACATGGGCTGTCTCTCTTCGGTTCTCAAAATGGTGGACGCTCGGTGTGATTTGAGCTCTTTAGCATTTTTCACACAAAGCTTTTAATAAAAAATCAGTAAACAAGTTATTTTTGCAGAGAAAAACAACTTTTTACACCAAGGCACAGGTTTCAACCATGAATTTTGGAGCTTCGACAAGACGGAGGTTTTTCCCTGAGGTCGGCCTTTTACAGTGGTGGGCCTCCGACCGCTAGGGAGCGCTAATGCGCTAATCCGCTTACAGCGGACCTAACGTTTTTGTCAGCGTAACAGCGGTTTGACTAACTTTTATAATTCATGAGCGGATTTGCGCTATTTTTATTTAAAATGCAGTACCGATAATAACTAATTATCTATCAGTAAAAACGAAAAAAACGTATTTACAGGCCCGGACGACTGCTAACAGACCATATCCTGTCAGCGCCGGATGTGGTCCGTGACAAAAAAGCGTCCCCTCAGTCTCTTTGCTAGAGCGAGCGCTCTCAGTTAGCAGCCAGTGTGTTACTCTGCAGCCTTATTGCTTGTTTTCGAAGAGTCAGACGAAGAGTTTTTAACATGGAGGGTGAACTTATGGATGTTTCTCAGCGGCCTACGCGACGCGTCTGGATTTTAAAAAGTATTTTCGCCATTTGCCCTCTTCAAAATGGCGGCCGCGACGGCCACAGAAGATAAGGACTTTCCATGAAAACACGGTAAAAACAATTATTTCTTTGCTGAGNAAGTAAATGATCCCAGTTTGCCCCAACTCTGACTCTGTGGACTTCAGTTACTGTTTTTGTCAAGGCACAAAGAAGCTCTGAATGTTGTTGATTTAATGTCAGACATCACATGGAGTAAACCTATTAAACTTCCTGTTACTGTTGTCACCTTTAGCATCATTATAACCTAAAGTACTGTAATGTATATATTCAATTACTGCCGGTGAGTCACAAAAACATGTTTTTACTGTTCAGCTAGAAAAACGGTGCCATCATTCTGCACTTCTTGTTTGGTCATCCTGTCATTGATCTATTTTTTTTTATATATTATTTTCCAATTACTTTTTTCTTTCTTGTTTTCATCCGAAAGAAAGAGTCATAACTGTAAAAACTCTGTTTCATACAATGTGATGCTCTGTCCTGTTTTCATGTCTGAATAAGTCGTGACATCATTTCAACACCTGTTTACACACAAATACACACAACTTTGTAATCTTATAAGCGAGAGTGACGGAAGCGGGTTTGTTATCTTGATGTCATACTTGATGATTTAACTTCTTGGTTGTGTTCATTATGGGCGAAGCTGAATGTGTGGAGGTTGTTGATGTGGGTGGCCACTTGTTTTAAATGGAATCAGTCTTTCTCATCTTTTTTAAACCCACGTCTACTGAAGTGTTTATTGATCTTATGATTTGTGTGGATGAAGACAAACATTCTTGTACTTTCAAACACTGCTTACCGTTTTCAGAATCACACAATCAGCGTTTTGTTTTTCCTCAGGTAAAACATGGATTTTATTTATCTTGTGCTGATGCAGCAGATCTTTAAAAAAGGGGGATGAGGGGGACCCGGAAATTTAAACAGGAGTCAACAAAAATATTTAAAGTTTTATCATGAGGAGAAAGTCAGCTGTCATACTGTAGAGCTCGATCACAGGTGAGAAGCTGAAGCTGCGATGATGTCAGAGGGAACGGTTTGGACGGACATGTGAGATGTGAGCGAAAGTCCAACAAACACTCATTTCAGAATGTGGAGCTTGGTTCTGCGAGCTGAACACCTAGAGTCCAGGGTCTGAGTTTGTGGTCAAAGATGCAAGTGTGGGTAGCAGAGGCAGAAAAAGCAAAGGAGCAGACGTAAGTGGGTCAGGAACAGAGCAGGAACAAAAAGGCTGAATGGTGAACAGACAATCTGCAAACACTGGGCAGCAGCAGCACACAAATAATCAAATTAAAGCAGAGCACAGGTGCTAAACCCATCCATTATCTTTACCTGCTTCTACCTTTTCAGGTAAAAATAAATGATTTAAAACGATTTAGCACCTGCTGCAGCAGGGGGTGAAGCAGGTGCACTTTTTATTAGGCAGACTGGCCCTTGGGAGCGCTGGAACATTTCCCGGTGGCCTGGCCATTTGCTGAGAGAGACAAAGGCTTGGTTCTGGTCGTGATTGATTATTTGAAATAAACATTGTTGCTCATGCAGCATGGATTGTTTATTTAACTATTACAGTATTTAAATTTAAATTGTTTATTTACACAGAAAGAGGGCGATTGGGAGTGACAGGTGATGAGTGTGATTACAGTGGATAAATGGGCATGGTAGTCAAAGTCAAAGTCAACTTTATTGTCAGATCTGCAATATGTACTGTACAGGACATACACAGGACCGAAATTGCGTTTCTCTCAGTCCCTCGGTGCAACAGTAAACATCTAAACATTGAAACACTGAAACATATAATAATAGACATAAGCATAAAATAGTAAAACTAACACTGTCCTGAGTTTTAGTAGAGAGCAGCAGGTGGTAGAGAGCAGCAGGTGGTAGAGAGCAGCAGGTGGTAGAGAGCAGCAGGTGGTAGAGAGCAGCAGGTGGTAGGGAGCAGCAGGTGGTAGAGAGCAGCAGGTGGTAGAGAGCAGCAGGTGGTAGAGAGCAGCAGGTGGTAGAGAGCAGCAGGTGGTAGAGAGCAGCAGGTGGTAGGGAGCAGCAGGTGGTAGAGAGCAGCAGGTGGTAGAGAGCAGCAGGTGGTAGAGAGCAGCAGGTGGTAGAGAGCAGCAGGTGGTAGAGAGCAGCAGGTGGTAGAGAGCAGCAGGTGGTAGAGAGCAGCAGGTGGTAGAGAGCAGCAGGTGGTAGAGAAGCAGCTAACGCGAGCAGCTTGTTTTGGATGGAGGAACATCGCGGAGAAACGGCTTTCAGTAAGTTTTTTTTTTCTGGCTCCAAATGTATGAAGTTAAGAAGCTAACAGTCCTTCTTTTAAACAGTTTTGACCACGTGTGTGCGTGTGGAGCGTAAGGAAGCTGGGGGAGCTCGGACGGGTGCAAGAGCTAATGCTAAAAGACGAAGGCAGGCTTTGACCAGCTCAAAGTAAGAAATTACAGTGTACAGTACTGTATATTTTTTATTTATTGTATTCATTTACTGTACATGTAAAGTTCTGTGCATGTTTATGGCCTAGTATGTCCGCTTGTTCAGTCTCATGCCGTTAAATGTGTGTTCGGCGCTCCGTTAGCGGTATAGCCGCGACCTATGTCAGAAACGCGGACCTACGATCGGCACGTGTTTTTGGTCCGCGAGGTATGACAACATCGACCTAAGTCACAACCTTAGGTCCGGAACCCTGACGTAACTCGAGGGTTACCTGTATATATATATATATACTGTATACACACACACACACACAAACACACACGCACAGGCACTGTTTTTGTATGATAACCCAGTGACAAAGATACCTGCAGCATAGAGTTGCATTCGGGCCCAAAAAAGTCTGACCTGACTTAGCCCTAGTCTGTAGCCATCATTTCTTAACCCCACCCGACCAGACTTACAGGTCTGAAAC
>JBBPBX010059063.1:5983-21899 GCA_038048925.1 Garcialebias charrua | reverse complement strand
TACAGTTCAAATTTATATTAATATCAAATCCAACTAGAATAACAACGCATGGCTCCACAATAATTGATAATATTTTCAAAAAAACTTAACTAATGAGAATATAAAAAGTGGTATTTTGATAGCCGATTTGAGTGATCATTTACCAATTTTCATCATTTATAATATAGAAAATAGTATTACACAAACAATAAAAAACAAGAAATATAGTAATAAATACGTCTCAAAAGCATTAGATAAATTAAAAGATGACTTAAATAAAAAAAACTGGAAAGATGTTTACGTGACTAATGTAAACAAATCTTATGATGAGTTTATGAATATCTTGGATGTTTTGTACAAAAAAAATTGTGTGCAAAAACACAAAACAAGAACACGTTCTATAGATCTTGGATGACAGCAGGTTTAAGAAATTCATGCAAGAAAAAAACTATCTGTATTCTTGTTTCTTGAAAAGCATAACTCCTGAGGCGGAGACTAAATATAAAAAATACAAGAACAAATTAACAGGAATTATAAAAAGACAAAAGAGAGAATTTTATAGTGATTTATTACATAAAACAAATGGTAATATGAAGGGAACTTGGAGAGTTTTGAACAGTGTTTTGAAAAATCCTAACAATAATACGAGCTTGTCACAGATGTTCAAAAATGACAATGAAGAAATGCAAGATGAAAATGAAATTGTGAATGAATTTAATAACCATTTTGTGAATATAGGACCAAATCTTGCAAATACAATCCCAAGTGTTGATGGAAATGTGAACTATTTGATTGAAGACTGTGAAGATACTATGTTTCTACAAGAAATTGACAATAAGGAAATACTTCTGGTAGTTGAAAGATTTGCAGACAAGAGATCTAGGGATTGGGTTGATATGGATATGGTGGTTGTAAAAAATATAATACATCAGGTCATTGAACCTTTTACTTACATATGTAACTTGTCTCTTTCAGAGGGAATATTTCCTGATAATATGAAAGTTGCTAAAGTGATCCCTATTTTTAAAAACGGTGATGAAGGTGTTTTTGACAATTATAGACCTGTTTCATTGTTACCACAATTCTCGAAAATTCTAGAAAAAGTATTTGTGAACAGAGTGGATAAATTGCTTGACAAACACGACATCTTGAGTGCAAGCCAATATGGATTCAGATTTTAAAAAACTCCACATCAATGGCACTTATGGAATTAACAGAAAAAATCACCACAGCAATTGATCAAAAACAACACTGTATAAGTTTATTTGTTGATTTAAGGAAAGCATTCAACACTATTGACCACACTATTCTTGTCAATAAACTAAACAGATTTGGTATTAGAGGACGAGCTCTGCAGTGGATGCAATGCTATTTGACGGACAGAAAGCAGTTTGTGTATGTTGACGATATACGACCTGATTTCTGCAAAATTACATGTGGAGTCCCACAAGGCTCGATACTCGGAACAAAGTTGTTTATCTTATATGTGAATGATTTAATGAAGGTGTCTGGACTGCTAAATTGTATCTTGTTTGCTGATGATACTATTTTCTTTTATTTTGGTAGTGACTTTGAACAAATGACTGCATTGATAACAATGGAATTTGCTAAAATACAAACCTGGTTTAAATTAAACAAGCTATCATTGAATCTTGGAAAAATCAATTATATGTTGTTTAGTAATACAAAAAAGAATATGGATTTTTTTCTAAAAATTGATGGAGTGGAAGTAAAGAGAGTAAATGAGGTGAAGTTTTTGGGTGTGGTAATTGATGAAAAACTATCGTGGAAACCGCACATTATTTCGGTAAAAATTAAGTTAGCCAAATCTACTGCTGTATTGTATAAAGTTAAAGATTTTTTGAATGAGACAGCTTTGTATTTGTTATATAATACAATTTTTGTTCCACATTTAATTTATTGTGTTGAAGTTTGGGGGAAGGCATGTAAAACTATAGCAAAGCCTGTTTTTATTTTACAGAAAAGAGCTGTGAGAATTATTTTAGGGAAACCTTATTGTCATCCATCAAATATATTATTTAATCAACTTAAGTTATTGAAGTTTTATGATTTGGTGGATTATAATATTTCATTAGTCATGTATAGAGCTCAAAACAACTTACTGCCTCCAAATGTTCAATTTTTTTTTGTTAAGAGAAGGTCTTGTTATAGTCTTAAGGGAACTGAGATTTTTGCAAAACCTCAATATAGAACCAGTTTGAAGGGTCGGACTGTTTTGACACAGGGAATTGACTTATGGAACAATTTGGATAACGATGTTAAATATGTTAAATCTATGCTCGTGTTTAAAAAAATTATCAAATCTAAGTTGTTAATGTAACCCTTAATTAGTCAAGTCTTTTATTTTGGCGGGCCCACTTCCTGTGTTGCCCCAAACTCTGCCAACTTATTTAAAGCCCCGCCTCCTCCAGTGCACTGTTGAACTGCATCACCTGTTCACTGTGATTGTGGCTGGCTGTTTGGAGTCTTCATGGCAAAGTCATACAAATCTTTGCATCCACTGATTTGATTTATTGGTGAGTTTGTCATCTGAAAGCACTATTGTTTTAGCATGAAATGTCTGCTTGATTGCTTATTGGAGCATTGTTTTATTAGAATTGTTGGTGTTTGTTACCTGGATCATCACCAGGATTACAACAGCTGATTGTGGTTTAGTATGCTCCACTCTCTTCCAGAAGGTAACCTGATTTCTGATTTTGTGTGAGCTCTGACACTTTAGTATGGACATGATCAAAATGGAATGTACATTTAAGTTTGATACTGCGCAGTATATTTATTGACAAATTATTTGTTTTCTTGATTGATTATTTTGAAAGTGCACTTTGATTCAACTTTTCAATTTCAACCTTAACTTGATTAGTTGAAATAAGAACTTTGATTCAACTTTTCAATTTCAACCTTAACTTGATTAGTTGAAATAAGAACTTTGATTCAACTTTTCAATTTCAACCTTGACTTGATTAGTTGAAATAAGAACTTTGATTCAACTTTTCAATTTTAACCTTAACTTGATTAGTTGAAATATGATTGATGTTCTTTTGTTTTACTTTATTTAAATTATGGTTAACTTTACCTGATTGAAATGTTTGGAATGGTTGATTAGTTTAATCATTAGGAATTTAATAATTGCATTTGCATTTAATATTTAATTTTTTATATGCTTTGTACCTGATTGGTTTTGATAAAATACTTAATGGGTTTTCTGGCCTTTCAGGTCGGGTTTTTTCTCTCCATTGTTTTCTCTTCCTTGATGGATCAGATCCTCTTTGGATCTAAGGATGGCGAGCTAGGAAAAGGACCAGAACTTTATGATCTTGGAATTTGATTAATTCAGAGGACATTTGTGTCTCATTGTGTATTTGTAATTGTCTGTTTATTTTCTCTTTTAAATCACTTAATATATTCACCTAAACTAAAACCATTGTCTCCTGTCCTCATTCACACCTCAGGCTCCTTAAAAGAACCATCTTCTGATGCTGCTCTTGTTGCTCTTGGGCTATGCAACTGTTAGTTGCATAGCCCATAAATGTTACATAAATTTGGCGAGCTAGCCAGGAGCCTGAAGTTGTGAATGTTTTTTGAATACATTTTGTTTGCATTGAAATATGGATTTCTTTGACCAAATTGGTATCAATGTTGCTAATTCTGTCATCATTAGTGGTGTAACGAACACTCAAGCAGATGATGAGATCATATATTATTTGCGCAGCTATGGTGAAGTTAAGGTTTTTACTGTTACTGCAAGTGAGAGTCCATTTTATAAAAACCTGGCCGTTGAATTCATTAATTCTGCAGATTTGGAAAAGCTAAAATCGCTTTTACCATATGTTTACCAATCTGAGGCTGCAGAAGGTGTTATATTTGTTGTTAAATTACTTTCAAGAGAGTGCCATGCCACAACCACAGGGAACAAGACCCCAGTCCCTGATTACCTTTATGAACTGAAACGCATTTCCCAGCAGAGTGGACAATCATTTGATGATGTTTTGAGAGGAGTTTTTGAACAAATAAGTGCTCATTTAGGAATAGCAGCTACCGGAGGGGAGCCTGACGATGATGAGGACACAGTTGAAATACTGATGACTAACAGAGAATCCAGTCAGACTCAGCCGGTTACTCTTCCCTCAAACCCCTCGGTTCACTCCACCACCAACCAACAAGGATCACAAACTCGACCAAATCCAGCTCCACATGTGAGACCAAGAATTTCCCTCTCGGAGAATGATCTAAACCCTCCTGGGGTCCAGAGGGTTGTAGTTGAACACCTTGTGCACAGAGATGATGTAAATTTTCAACCTCTGCCTTCATTTAGACTACGTACCTTCTCAGGGAGGCTTCCAAAACCTCAGCATGAGGCAGATTATGAATCTTGGAAGTCTCAAATAGAACTTTTAAATGCAGATCCAAGTCTTGCCCCTTTGCATGTTACAAGGCGTATATTGGAAAGTTTACTCCCTCCAGCTTCTGACCTAGTGAGGGGATTGGGACCCAATGCCCTGCCTGCAGCGTTTTTGCAAGTGTTGGATTCTGCATATGCTACTGTTGAGGATGGAGAAGAGTTGTTTGCAAAATTTTTAAACACGCTTCAGGATCATGGGGAACGACCATCTTCTTATCTGCAGAGACTCCAGTTGGCTCTCAGTACAGTGGTGAAGCGTGGTGGGATTCCAGCAACTGAAATGGACAAATATTTGTTAAAACAATTCTGTAGAGGTTGTTGGGATAACAGCATGATTAACAAACTGCAACTAGAAAAGAAAAATGACCAACCACCTCCTTTTTCAGAGTTTTTATTAACACTTAGAACAGAGGAAGACAGACAGTCTGCAAAAGAGATGTTAATGAAAAAACATATTCCACCAGTCAAGCATCGTGTTAATGTGCAAGCTCATACCACCAGTGCATGTTCATGTGGCCATCTGTCAGACTCAGGTGCCATTGAGGATTTGAGGAAGCAAATGCTTAAGCTTCAGAGTCAAATGTCAGCTTTGCTGTCCAAGGACTCCAATTCTGCTCAACCAGGAAATCAGCAGAAATATCAGAAACCAAAATCTGGCCAAACCAGTAGTAGGCCAAAGCCCTGGTTCTGTTTTAAGTGTGGACAGGATGGTCACATTGCTCCCAACTGTTCCAGTCCACCAAATTCCAGCCTGGTTGAAGACAAACGCCGCCAGCTGAAAAACAAACAGCAGTCCTGGGAGAAAATTAAACCATCAAAACTAGAAGCAGTTCTTACTGAGGGACAAGTGGGAGCTGCAACTAGTGAATGTCCCCACACCAAAGACTCACCTTCATATCTTCCATTACCTAAAGGATTAGTGGGCACAAGAAGTACTGGTGAGGTGAAGATTAAAGGAATACATTTTCATTGCCTCTTTGATACAGGTTCTCAAGTCACCACAATTACACATTCCTTCTATAATACCCATCTATCAGATCATAAAATAAAACCATTAAATGATCTCTTGGAGATAGAAGGTGCAAATGGTCAGATGGTGCCTTATATTGGATATGTGGAACTCTGTTTGACCTTTCCCTCTGAATTTACAGGAGAAGAGCTGGACATCAACACCTTGGCCTTGGTTGTTCCAGACCTGCGATCATCACAACCTTCTGTTCTGATTGGCACCAACACTCTGGATGTTGTGTATAATCAATGCTGTCATTCACAGTCTGAGTTCCATCCTGTGCCTTTTGGATATAGAGCAGTGCATAAAATTTTAGAAATAAGGCATAAGCTGACAACTGATGAATATCATGGCATTTTAAAAGTACAGTCATCCATCCCGCAGGTTGTTCCTGCTCAACAGACTGCTGTGTTGGAGGCTCTTCTCATATGTCCATTATTGCAAGGAGAAAAGGAAGTAATTATTCAGCATCCAACCTCATTCTCCCTACCTGGTGGTTTGATAGTAAAATCCATCCTTATTGATCTACCTCCTGTACAGCCTGCTTCACTGCCAGTGGTGATCACTAATGAATCTGATCATGACATTGTGATTCCAGCCAGAACAGCCATCGCTGAAGTCAGTACCATCCAGACTGTTCTTCACAAAGAGCAGAGTGTGCATCAACCTTCCCAGAGCGCAGAGCCAAAGCCAACCAAGTTGAACTACAACTTTGGAGATTCGCCGCTCTCAACTGAATGGAAGCAACGTATAACAACCATGCTCAATAGTATGTCAGATGTTTTTTCCAAGTATGATCTTGATTTTGGTCGTGTAGATAAGGTTAAGCATGAGATCAATCTGTCTGATCCCACTGCTTTTAAACAGCGACCAAGACCCATCCACCCCCAAGATGTGGATGCTGTGCGTAAACACATTCGAGAACTGCTGCAGTCTGGTGTTATACGTGAATCCAATTCACCCTTTGCTTCTCCTATAGTTGTAGTGCGGAAGAAAAATGGTGCAGTACGGCTCTGTATTGATTACAGGAAGTTGAACGCACAGACCATCAAAGATGCATATGCTTTGCCAAAGCTGGAGGACACATTTTCAGCCATGTCCGGCTCTAGATGGTTCTCCACATTGGATTTAAAATCTGGTTACTACCAGATTGAGATGAATGAGACGGACAAGAATAAAACTGCATTTGTCTGTCCACTTGGATTTTATGAATTTAACCGAATGCCTCAAGGAGTAACTAATGCCCCTAGCACCTTCCAACGTCTTATGGAACGGTGCATGGGAGACATGAATTTAAAAGAAGTGCTTGTTTTCATTGATGACTTAATAGTGTTTGCACCAACTCTAGAGGAGCATGAACTCCGGCTGAAGAAAGTTATCCAACACCTGAGAGAATTTGGGTTGAAGTTGTCCGTTGAAAAGTGTGTTTTCTTCCAGACATCTGTTCGCTACCTGGGACATGTAGTTTCAAGTGATGGAGTGGAGACAGATCCAGACAAGATTTCCACATTAACATCTTGGCCGGTTCCTCAGAATCTTAAAGAGCTCAGATCATTCCTTGGTTTTGCAGGGTATTATCGCCGGTTTATGGAAGGGTTCTCATCAGTGGTAAAACCACTTAATGAACTAACAGCTGGATATCCACCCTGTCAGAAAAAATCAAAACGGATGAAGTTGCAACATTACTTTGACCCCAAAGAACCCTTTGCTGCACGCTGGACAACTGCCTGCCAGCAGGCCTTTGAAGAGGTTATCCAGAAGCTGAGTACTGCACCAGTTCTTGCATTTGCAGACCCAGGTAAACCTTACATCTTACACACTGATGCCAGCTCTACTGGTCTTGGTGCAGTTTTGTACCAAGAACATGATGGAAGGAGCAGGGTGATTGCATATGCCAGCAGAGGTCTCTCCCGCAGTGAAAGTCGCTATCCTGCCCATAAACTTGAGTTTCTGGCTCTTAAATGGGCAGTTACAGAAAAATTCTATGACTACCTGTATGGATCCGAATTCACGGTGGTTACAGATAGCAACCCACTGACATATCTGCTAACTTCTGCTAAATTGGATGCTACAAGCTATAGGTGGCTTGCAGCTCTTTCTACTTTTTCTTTTAAGATCAATTATCGAGCTGGCAGGTTGAATGCAGATGCTGATGGTCTCTCTCGGCGACCTCATGCTGAACAGGTGGCTGATCCTTTATCTCTGAAAGAGAAAGAAAGAATACTGAAGTTTACTGAACAACATCTGGAACATCCATCCTGTATCTCCATTGACCAGCACTCGGTTCAAGCAATATGTGAAAGGCAACTGGTGTACAGCTCACCTAACCTGGACCAGGTTGCTGCTCTTGTGCAAACTCTCTCCATTAACACTGACAGTTTACCCGACAGTTTTGTTAATGATCTGCAGTTCGCTTCACCTGTTGTGCCATTTTTTTCTGAAGGTGAAATTGCTGACAAACAACGAGCCGATCCAGTCATGGTGCAAGGAACTATTGGTGAGGAACAGGAAGTGGAGTCTGGACCTGAACCCACTGCTGAACTGGACATGGAACAAACAGCTGAAGATGAACCAGATTCTGCCAACTCGGATCCTATCGAGGAAAATCCCTCCTCTCAATCAAGTTGAACTACAACTTTGGAGATTCGCCGCTCTCAACTGAATGGAAGCAACGTATAACAACCATGCTCAATAGTATGTCAGATGTTTTTTCCAAGTATGATCTTGATTTTGGTCGTGTAGATAAGGTTAAGCATGAGATCAATCTGTCTGATCCCACTGCTTTTAAACAGCGACCAAGACCCATCCACCCCCAAGATATGGATGCTGTGCGTAAACACATTCGAGAACTGCTGCAGTCTGGTGTTATACGTGAATCCAATTCACCCTTTGCTTCTCCTATAGTTGTAGTGCGGAAGAAAAATGGTGCAGTACGGCTCTGTATTGATTACAGGAAGTTGAACGCACAGACCATCAAAGATGCATATGCTTTGCCAAAGCTGGAGGACACATTTTCAGCCATGTCCGGCTCTAGATGGTTCTCCACATTGGATTTAAAATCTGGTTACTACCAGATTGAGATGAATGAGACGGACAAGAATAAAACTGCATTCGTCTGTCCACTTGGATTTTATGAATTTAACCGAATGCCTCAAGGAGTAACTAATGCCCCTAGCACCTTCCAACGTCTTATGGAACGGTGCATGGGAGACATGAATTTAAAAGAAGTGCTTGTTTTCATTGATGACTTAATAGTGTTTGCACCAACTCTAGAGGAGCATGAACTCCGGCTGAAGAAAGTTATCCAACACCTGAGAGAATTTGGGTTGAAGTTGTCCGTTGAAAAGTGTGTTTTCTTCCAGACATCTGTTCGCTACCTGGGACATGTAGTTTCAAGTGATGGAGTGGAGACAGATCCAGACAAGATTTCCACATTAACATCTTGGCCGGTTCCTCAGAATCTTAAAGAGCTCAGATCATTCCTTGGTTTTGCAGGGTATTATCGCCGGTTTATGGAAGGGTTCTCATCAGTGGTAAAACCACTTAATGAACTAACAGCTGGATATCCACCCTGTCAGAAAAAATCAAAACGGATGAAGTTGCAACATTACTTTGACCCCAAAGAACCCTTTGCTGCACGCTGGACAACTGCCTGCCAGCAGGCCTTTGAAGAGGTTATCCAGAAGCTGAGTACTGCACCAGTTCTTGCATTTGCAGACCCAGGTAAACCTTACATCTTACACACTGATGCCAGCTCTACTGGTCTTGGTGCAGTTTTGTACCAAGAACATGATGGAAGGAGCAGGGTGATTGCATATGCCAGCAGAGGTCTCTCCCGCAGTGAAAGTCGCTATCCTGCCCATAAACTTGAGTTTCTGGCTCTTAAATGGGCGGTTACAGAAAAATTCTATGACTACCTGTATGGATCCGATTTCACGGTGGTTACAGATAGCAACCCACTGACATATCTGCTAACTTCTGCTAAATTGGATGCTACAAGCTATAGGTGGCTTGCAGCTCTTTCTACTTTTTCTTTTAAGATCAATTATCGAGCTGGCAGGTTGAATGCAGATGCTGATGGTCTCTCTCGGCGACCTCATGCTGAACAGGTGGCTGATCCTTTATCTCTGAAAGAGAAAGAAAGAATACTGAAGTTTACTGAACAACATCTGGAACATCCATCCTGTATCTCCATTGACCAGCACTCGGTTCAAGCAATATGTGAAAGGCAACTGGTGTACAGCTCACCTAACCTGGACCAGGTTGCTGCTCTTGTGCAAACTCTCTCCATTAACACTGACAGTTTACCCGACAGTTTTGTTAATGATCTGCAGTTCGCTTCACCTGTTGTGCCATGTTTTTCTGAAGGTGAAATTGCTGACAAACAACGAGCCGATCCAGTCATTCAGCACATCATCGCTCAGTTGGAACGAGGGGAAAACCCACCGCCAAGTCTGAGGGAACAGCTCCCCGACCTACCATTACTCCTGCGAGAGCTTACACGTCTGGAGCTCCATAATAATGTTCTTGTCAGGAGACGTAATATTGGAGGTGAGCTTACTTACCAACTTGTACTTCCAGAGGAATGGCGGGCTGAGGTCCTCAACCAGCTTCATGACCAGATGGGACATTTAGGTACAGAGAGGACTCTGGACCTCGTCCGATCACGGTTCTTCTGGCCACGTATGGCAGTTGATGTCTGTAACAAACTCAAGAACTGTGAGAGATGCATCCGAAGAAAAGCACAACCTGAGAAAGCAGCACCCCTTGTTAACATCAAAACTTCAAGACCACTCGAACTTGTCTGCATGGACTTTCTTTCAATAGAACCTGACCGAAGCAACATAAAAAATGTTCTGGTGATAACTGATCATTTCACAAAATATGCTGTTGCAGTGCCAACCCCAAACCAAAGAGCTAAAACTGTAGCAAAAACCCTGTGGGAGAATTACCTTGTCCATTATGGAATACCAGAGCGTCTCCATAGCGATCAAGGGACTGATTTTGAATCTCACACTATCAAGGAGCTCTGTCAGATCACAGGAATCAAAAAGATCAGGACCACACCTTACCATCCCCGTGGCAATCCTGTGGAGCGATTCAACCGAACACTTTTAAACATGTTGGGTACGCTGAAAGAAGAAGACAAAGTTCACTGGAAAGACTTTGTGAAACCGTTGGTACACGCTTACAACTGTACCCGAAATGATGTCACTGGATACTCTCCATACGAATTGATGTTTGGTCGGCAACCCCGTCTTCCTGTTGACTTAGCTTTTGGACTGCCTGTGTCTGAGAAAACTTCTACATCTCATTCACAATATGTTGAAAAGCTTAAGTCGCACCTCAAAGAAAGCTACAAGATTGCAACGGAAAACTCTGAAAAAGTCATGTTGAAAAACAAACTCAGATTTGACAAGCAAGTTACAGCTGCAGAACTCTCAGTTGGAGATAGAGTTCTGGTTAGAAATGTCAAACTACGAGGCAAGCACAAACTCGCAGACCGGTGGGAGTCGGATGTGTATATTATTCAGAAGAAAGCCGGCACTCTTCCAGTATACACAGTTAAACCAGAAGGCAAAGATCGTCCCATCAGAACCCTCCACCGTGACCTGCTGTTGCCTTGTGGCTACTTGTCTCCAGCCTCCAAACCAGAACAAATGAAACCAACAACTGTGATTGCACCAGTGACTTCAGAAAATGTGGATCTTCCAGATGCTGAAAATGAAGAACTATTCTTACCTGATTTACCTGATTACTCCAGCTCTTATCTCACCAGAATTACAACTGAGGTTGATTTACCTGCTCCTGCACCTACTGTCGCTCCTATGCCTGTGGATCCGCCTGGCCAGCACTCACAAAGCTCTATGGAAGGAACTGTTGGTGAGGAACAGGAAATGGAGTCTGGACCTGAACCCACTGCTGAACTGGACATGGAACAAACAGCTGAAGATGAACCAGCATGTTAAGTGATGTTGCTGCTTCGAACCTCTCCAGTCCAGATCCTAAACCACCTGTCCGTTGCTCGACTCGAATACGTCAGCAACCATCTCGTCTGCAGTATTCAAAACTTGGGCATCCGCTTCTACAAAGCATCCAGTCCCTGTTTCAAGGACTCAGCACAGCCCTTACATCTGCTTTGGAACTGAATGAGCCCTCTGTGATCTCTAACTCATGTGACAATGTGGTGTGTCACCAGCCGCTTGCATGTACGAGGACGTACATGAGTTTAGGGGGGGAACCTGTAACCCTTAATTAGTCAAGTCTTTTATTTTGGCGGGCCCACTTCCTGTGTTGCCCCAAACTCTGCCAACTTATTTAAAGCCCCGCCTCCTCCAGTGCACTGTTGAACTGCATCACCTGTTCACTGTGATTGTGGCTGGCTGTTTGGAGTCTTCATGGCAAAGTCATACAAATCTTTGCATCCACTGATTTGATTAATTGGTGAGTTTGTCATCTGAAAGCACTATTGTTTTAGCATGAAATGTCTGCTTGATTGCTTATTGGAGCATTGTTTTATTAGAATTGTTGGTGTTTGTTACCTGGATCATCACCAGGATTACAACAGCTGATTATGGTTTAGTATGCTCCACTCTCTTCCAGAAGGTAATCAATTTCTGATTTTGTGTGAGCTCTGACACTTTTGTATGGACATGATCAAAATGGAATGTACATTTAAGTTGATACTGCGCAGTATATTTATTGAAAAATTATTTGTTTTCTTGATTGATTATTTTGAAAGTGCACTTTGATTCAAATTTCAACCTTAACTTGATTAGTTGAAATATGAACTTTGATTCAACTTTTCAATTTTAACCTTAACTTGATTAGTTGAAAAATGATTGATGTTCTTTTGTTTTTACTTTATTTAAATTATGGTTAACTTTACCTGATTGAAATGTGTGGAATGGTTGATTAGTTTAATCATTAGGAATTTAATAATTGCATTTGCATTTAATATTTAATTTTTTATATGCTTTGTACCTGATTGGTTTTGATAAAATACTTAATGGGTTTTCTGGCCTTTCAGGTCGGGTTTTTTTTTCTCCATTGTTTTCTCTTCCTTGATGGATCAGATCCTCTTTGGATCTAAGGATGGCGAGCTAGGAAAAGGACCAGGGGCCTCATGTATCAAAAACCTGCGTGGATTTCCTACTGAAAAGTGACGTACGGTGAAATCCAGAAAAGTGTCTACGCACAAAAAGATCCAGATTTATCAAACTGTGCGTACACCTGAATCCACGCACATTCCTTTTGTACATCACAATTGACGTGGAACTGAGCGCACGTGAGACACCTCCCCTGACACGCCTACATTTACATATGTTAAACAGATGCAAATTACTTCCTGCATGTGTGAAGGACATGTTTGTTTGATCCCTGCGCGATCAGAAATGATTTCTAGATTCGGGAAAATAATGAATTCAATATAATATGAGTGAGGACAAACATCCTAAGTAAGAATAGTAATAAAATGTGTTCATCATGCAAAGAACGAGTGATTGTCGGTATTTGTGTGCGCGCGCACCCTGCTGTGGTGCGCGAACCGGCTCATTCATTCATTCTGTGTGGAAATATTAACTTTGCGCACGAGTTTATTACCATTATTACTGTAAACACAGAGGAACTTACTTGGATGTTTGCTAGAACATAGATCTTTGTTTATGTAGATGATGTGAAGAAACGAGTCTGTGCGTCTTGGTGGAGACTTTTCATGACATGATGTTGGAGTCTCCAGACGCAGCGCGCGCCCCGCAGCCCTGTGCGCAGTCTGTCTGTGAAGCTTTTGCTCTCCTACAAGTTATATAAGGTGTACTTTCACGTGTCATTTTGGAGAAATCTACAATAAACGCAGATAATGAAACACCTCCAGCTGCCGTGTCGACACCGGTGAGGGTGCGCGCGCGCTCCAAGCGCGACCACTCAGCCTTTGGAATCGATGAGACCATTGGACATGATCCGGCTTTGTGTGGACTGGACTGCACAGTCCCGATCGACCTGCAGCCCCCTCTGTGGAACAGTTTGACCGCTGCTTCTGTATGCACGCGTGATGCACGGCTCCCCAGAGCGCAGCAGTAGTGCCAAACTGGAAAATTATTATTTCTGAAAACGGCTGATAAGCCATATCCTAGATCGGAAAACTATATCTGTTTCTAAATAAATGCTCTGCGTGTTACACTATTTATTATAACCTCCAGTAAGGCTGAATGAATCCGTTCCTGTTAAATTTATTTTTGGCACAACGTTGCGCGTCCTTTATTCCACTGCGTCATGTGGATGTAATACTTGTTAATCGTGTGTTTGGAGGGAATATTAATCATTTTCACATCTTGAACTGTTAATAATAATAATAATAATAATAATAATAATAATAATGAATTCAATTTATAACGCACTTTTCATTAATGGAAATCTCAAAGTGCTACAAGGTGCAACATATTTGAATGTCAATAAGACAAATAATAAAACAATTAAAATCAACAACAGTATCAACTCAGATCAAAAGTAGAATCATGAGGAGTAAAGTATGCTCGGTTGAAAAGAAAGGTCTTCAAGCCGCTCTTAAAGTCAACCACAGACTGTGGGGCTTCAGTTTCTCTGAAACACCTGTAAGTGTCGCCAAAGGAACAAGAACCACAGAAACGTGCGTACGCCTGCTCGGGAGCTTGCGTGGATATGTACCTGGATGCGCATATATTCACGTTCAGTTCAGTTTTGATACATACCGTAATTTCCAGACTATAAGCCGCAACTTTTTTCACAGGTTTTGAACACCATTGCTTATGCTGCGACTAATTTATGGATTTTTTATTTATTTATTTATTTTTTTTTCATTTTGGGGATGGGCTAACAAGTTTTATGCCGCAAAAACATTTAGAATTGTCATACCCGGGCACTCACATAGCTGCCCAATACCAATACACATCTCTCTTGTGGGTGGGCCCTCATGACTCAATGACACTACCTGTATAAATAAAAGGTAAAAAAAAGAAAAACAAGTCTGACCAATGAAATTACCAAACAGACAGACAGCAGTGGACCAATGAAACTTTCATTGGTCCTTTCCTGCCATTCTCTCCTCCCCTCCCCGTTGTGCCCCCAGGGAGGGGGGCAACGGGATGAAGGGAACAGCTCAAGCTCATGGGCACAGTGCGCAGGAGGAAGGTAAAGATATCCATCAGTGACTTTCTGGTAGACTATTGTATTTTACTTTTTTTTTTAAACTAGCCGTGTTACAAGCACTGTTAAAAAAAAACACTTACTGTATGCATTTGTGTATGTTACAGGTACCGGTATGTATTTAATTAAAAGTTTTAAAAAAATTCAGTATAAATATATCATGTTACAGCATGAACACCTCTGGCTTATAGACAAGCATGGCCTATACTGTATATGTACACATTTTATTATTTTTTAAATTTGGTGGACATGGTTTATATGTGGGTGTGCTCAATAGTTTGGAATTACAGTCCAATAACATACAGTAATCTTCTAAATCTAACTTTATATCAAAATTTTATAACAGGTATGTCTTTTTAAATTACATTTGAATTTGACCGTTTTCTCTGTGAAAATACATATCATTTTGTAATTTTTGAAAGGTGGAAATTGAAAACCCTAACTCGATATTGAATAATTCCTCATTGTGACTCTTTTTACCAGTACAGATCTTGCGTTCATTATGAATCTTTGTTGTGGACACTTGGAGCAGGTTGGTTACTGACTCACACGAGATATAGAGCTGGATACTTGCACTGAATCCAGACTCACAAGCCCACAGTCTAAATTAACTGCCGTTTGTCAGACTGCTGTGAAGTCCGCAAGTTAGTAGACTCACAAACAAACAAACAAACAGACAAACAAACAAACAAACAAACAGACAAATAGTAGAATAACCGGAGGTCTCAGGAGTCAAGTCTCTAAAGCCTATTCACATGTGATTAGTTTTACGGACCACGTGTATTCAATAAATTACTCCCCAACATCTGCTTTTTATGTGGCGCATTAGCACGGGATAACCAAAGCCTGAAATTTAGCTGAAATTTACTAACAACTTCCGGATAGGATGTTAACGTGCTGCGTTATCACGACGGGGCCGTTCCATAATATTGTGCTTAAAGTGCGGGCCGGGAAGGGCTCAGGCCTTGATGTGGGTTTACGAATCAGCACAAAGAAATCTAAAGAATGTGCCAATATAAAATTGAGTTAATCTACTTGTTGAGGAGGAGGCAGGTCTGACCGGCAGGTTTAAGAGGTTAAACAAAAAGTCACGTTAAGCTCAGATGGACAACCTGTCACCAGTCGTACGCGTGAGCGGCTTCACGGCCGGTGACCTGCAGGTTGAAATGGACTTGCGACCTGTCCAGGGTGTACCCTACCTCTCGCACAGTAATGGCTGGACATGGGCACCAGTGACTCCCGCTGCCCGAAAAGGAAGAAGCGAGTAAAAATAATGGATGGATGGGTCAGCTGGTCACGTGCGCATCTCCGCACCTGCTGTCAAAGAA
>JBBPBX010059062.1:11723-21899 GCA_038048925.1 Garcialebias charrua | reverse complement strand
AGCTCCACAGTGACTGGTCTGAATGACTATAGACCGGTGGCCCTCACCCCGATAGTCGCTAAATGTTTTGAGAAACTGGTCATGTCCCACATCAAGACAGCCGTCAACATCAACGAGGACCCTCATCAATATGCATACCGTGAGAACCGATCAACAGAGGACGCCATCTCCTCTGTGGTCCACACTGCTCTCACCCACCTGGATCAGAAGGACTCATACGTGCGTCTGCTCTTTGTGGACTTCACATCTGCCTTCAACACCATGATCCCCCAAACTCTGATAGACAAACTATCTACACTTGGACTAAGCCCCTCTATTTGTAACTGGGTCTTAGACTTCTTAACAGACAGACCACAGTCCGTGAAGATCCACAACTTCTCCTCCTCCACCATCACCCTCAGCACTGGCTCTCCTCAAGGATGTGTGCTGAGCCCTCTTCTGTTCACTCTGCTCACATATGATTGTACAGCCACACATCCAGGCTGTCATATTGTTAAGTTTGCAGATGATACAGCTGTGGTGGGATGCATCACAGATAATGATGAATCCAGCTACAGACAGGAGGTGGAACATCTGGAGAGCTGGTGCAAAGAGAACAACCTTCACATGAATGTGAAGAAGACGAAGGAGATGATTGTGGACTTCAGAAGGAACAAACACACCCACACCCCACTGTATATAGGTGGATCTGCGGTGGAGGTGGTCTCCAGCTACAAGTACCTGGGTGTACACTTGAATGATAACCTCAGCTGGAGCAATAACACCACCAGCCTGATCAAGAAAGGTCATCAGAGACTCTACTTCCTCAGACGGCTGAGACGAGCCGGTCTGAGAAGCTCAGTCCTCACCTCGTTCTACAGGTGTGCAGTGGAGAGCGTCCTGTGCTCCAGCATCAACGTGTGGCATGGAGGCTGCACAGTTGCAGAGAGGAAAGCTCTACAAAGAGTGGTGAAGGCTGCACAGAAGTCTGTGGGAGTCAGTCTCCCCACCATCACAGACATTTACACCTCCAGATGCAGAAAAAGAGCCACCTGCATCATGAAAGACCTCACTCACCCAGCACACTCACTCTTTGCACCACTCCCCTCGGGACGGAGGTTGAGGAGCATCAAATGTAGAACCACTAGACTGAGGAACAGCTTCTACCCTGAGGCTGTCAGACTCATGAATAAATAAATAATAAGAATAAACACTGCAAAATGTCACATCATGCTGATACTGATCTGTTTCTTGTTGCTGCGTTCATCTGTGACTATCTGCGTTCATCTGTGACCATCTGCTCATGTTCGTGCTGCTGTTTATAATGATGTTTTTCTACTACATTAGGGCTTAGTGTATTACTAGCTGATGTCTCTCTTAGTTAATCCTAGATGTTATTATTGTTTTTCTCTTGCATTTGTTGTTGGATGTAACTGGGACCCTGTGTACATAATCTCGTTTTCAACACATGTACTACATGCGGTGCAAATGACAATAAATTCTCTCTGACTCTGACTCTGATATATAATATATATATATATATATATATATATATATATATATATTTATATATAGTGGCATTTTCATGCCTGAATGCAGCTGCACACCTAACTGGAAGTTGACACTTTGCTTAATTTTTAAGTTATCCAGATCACAAGGTTAAGCTATAGTATAAAAATAAGGCAGCATCCATCTTGGAATTTGACGTGACAAACCAATTTTTGAAAGGTGCCTTCTTATACCTACATGAAGCCACACACCAAACTCTAAGTTTGTACCTCACTTATTTTTCATGCTCACAACACAGATGGATGGATGGACGGATGGATGGATGGATGGATGGGGGATGTTTCCAATTCCCTTCGGCTACACGATGGGGGACAACAATAAACTGTTTCATTAAACTGAAGTTGTTGTTGTAAAAGATATCTACAACAGGTAAGATATTAATTATGTATAACCTTGAACTCAACTTTATAAGTTGCAACTCTAAATGGCTACACTCAGAGTTGGTTTCACACTGTAAATCATACTTGATTAAAGTCTCTGATGTGTATTTTCTGTATGTATTCACCGAACAGTATGGAGATTTTTATACTGATCAATGCACGATGCTGGAAGGTAAACTGATGCGCCGCTCTGCCTGGAGCGGTTTTACATGCACTGTAAAGCTGTCATTTATGTGCCCGTGCTGTGTCCTTATAGAGGTCTGCTGGAGCCATGGATGGGAAACACAGCAGACTGTGGCACTTATGGAGATTTCTCTTTATCATTTTACATGTTGCTGGTAAGAGACATCAAAAAGACTTACTGCTTTTCATCTTCTTATTGTAATATCAAGGTTGTTCTGCCTTCATATTCAATTTGTATCATTGTTGTACACATTTAACTTCTTTATGTACAAAGGACACAATGCTATTGTGGCATTACTGACCCAGGTGGGAGAAAAATACCAGAATGTGTGCGTGTTATATTAGGGTTTCTGGTGACAATGAGTGAAAGAGGGGGAGTCCCAGGTTTGAGTTAGGGGCCCTGTCAAGGGACAAAGTTCTCCAGCACAAACATGATCCATCACCTTTTTAGCTGGTGTCAGGTCCAGTTTACGTGATAATTTGATGTGTCTTCACAGCCGCTCAGATTGAGCTGTATGATGGAACACGGATCACTGGGATCACTGGGATCACTCTGACGCTGCCTCTATAACCATCATCTGTTTCAGATGTGTCCCACTGGAGAAAAAGCCCCCACCAAATGAAAACCCTTTAACATCTTTCTTGGCTGAATGTTATGCAGTCATCCTGAGAAATGTCAAAACTAGACCATAAAGCCAATTATTAAAATAAATGAAAATTGGTTAGCTGTTATTGAAAATTATTGATGTATTTTGCAGGTGTTTCTTTATCATGAGGAAAAAATTACAAACTAATTAAATACTAAAATAAAGAAACACAAAAAATGAACTTTCATACCTCATATATTTAAAAAGGTGTTTTGGGTTTAAGTGTATTTGTCTAAAAAATCCTGTATGAAATGAAAAAAAAAAATTCTGGTTCTATGTAGATGGGAGACTTTACATGACAATAAAGCTGAGTGACCTTTGACCTCAGGGGGTGGGGGCACAAATCAATTTAATAGGGATCCAAAATAAAAAGAAGCCAGAAGAATAAATAAGCCATCTGTTTAAGATTAATTAAAATAAGTAAATACAAAATAAATAAAAATAGGTTTGCCATATTTTCTGAAATTTTGAAAAATATTCATAGTACACATGAAATTCCTTTTTCTCAACATTTTTTTTTAACCAGTTAGGACAAGAGGAGTTGACTGAACTACAGTAGAAAATAAATTCAGACAAGTGTTTGAGAATTTGAGATAAAACTGACTGGAGGACATTAGAGTGAAACTCTCCTATGTGCTTTTCATTGTTATTTTCAACACAGAGAAAAGTTACTCACTGAGGTGAACAGAGATATTTGACCAGCTGTCTTGAGACAGGAGACTTTTAGGAAGCTGTATAGGTTTGTTTCTCCTTCACCTCTAAATTTGATGGATTCATTTCCTCACAAGTCAAACAATACACGGTTTAAACTTTATTTTTCAACAGCAAAGTTGGCAAATTACCTTTTTAAATAAAGTCTTGTCCATTTTGAATAATGTGTAACAAGTAACAGACTTGCAGCACATCCAGGTGCCCCCCCCCCTTTCTCTCTCACAGTGATGGCTGCACATGGGCACCAGTGACCCCTGTGACCCGAAAAGGAAGAAGCGGGAAAGATAATGGATGGATATATGATGGATGGATGTGACAAGTAACACACTTTTACGGGAGTCTGAGTCATTGCAATGCTCACAAATAAAGACTGACTGAAGAGGACTTTAGAGTGAAATTCCTTTGTGTGTTCTCTGTTAATATTTTTTAATCACAAAAAAGTTGCTTACAGTAGTGAACAGAGATATTTGAACGACTCATGATTCAAAACAAAAATAAGAAGTTCACACTTTTATTTCCATCATTGTACAGTAACTGACTTTGACCGTGTAATTTTCACTGGTGACATTAATATTCACATTGACACTGATAGGACTTCCTGTGAACTCGTGTTTTGTTACTTTTGGACTCTCCCAGCTTGTGAATGAGCCCACTCAAGGTCACATCTCAACATTTTCTATGTCAAGGGTCTTTATTGTGCCTTATCAGACCATTGGTGTGCTTTCTTTGACATGACGGCCAACTTTTGCCTCTTTTCCACCGCTCGGCTCGGCTCGGGTTGGATCGGCTCAGGTCGGCTCAGTTCGGGTCGGGTCACATCTATGTTCTGTTTCCACAGCTTTTTTGTACCCCTTCTGTGGGCGGGGTCCAGAATCCTACTCGTCCAGAAACTGTTTTTTTTTTTTAAACAACACAGTGTGATCACAACATGTTCATATACTAAATGTATCCTGTTGGAGTTATTTGAAATAAAATTCAATGTTTTATAGACATAAATGTGTCAAGCTACGTCCATTAATTTTCTCCCTTCTACTTTGTATCACATATTATCAATTCTATCAAAAACCACATAACTGATATTTTTCAAAAAAATCTAGTGTGATCACAACATGTTCATATACGAAATGTATCCTGTTGGAGTTATTTGAAATAAAATTCAATGTTTTATAGACATAAATGTGTCAAGCTACCACCATTAATTTTCTCCCTTCTACTTTGTATCACATATTATCAATTCTATCAAAAACCACATAGCTGATATTTTTCAAAAAAATCTAGTGTGATCACAACATGTTCATATACGAAATGTATCCTGTTGGAGTTATTTGAAATAAAATTCGAATTTTTATAATTTATTTTCGTTGTGCAAGCACAGGTTTTTGGAAAAAGTCAAAGCGAAACTACTTTAAATGCAGCATATTTGACCACTACGTGACAATATTAAAGCGTGGTTAAGCTCAGGAGCCCTCGTACTATAAAGTCAGCTATGAAATATATTTTATATCTGTTCATTGAGCTACATTTAAAGACATAAAGCCGCCCGCGCGCCGCGTGTTGCTCGTGGCGAACCTATTTTTTGAAATCCTGCAGTTTTGAGCAGTACGTGATTTTATTAAGGACACGTTCAGCTGAAGACCCATCTTTGCTATAAATTTAAAAAATAATAATTGTTTTTACCGTGTTTATCATGTAAAGTCCTGCAGTGATCGCGTCCCTTGCTTCCGTGAAAACTGCTCGAGTCTCCTCCTTCCTCCTTCCGGAGCGGGTCAGCTCGCCTCAGTACACCTATGAAACCAGCCCGAAAATCTCAAGAAATCTCGCGCGGCTCAGCACGGAATATCCGGTGGAAAAGGATGAAAGGGGGTCTCTGCGACGCACATATGACGTAACATCCGACCCGAGCCGACCGGTGGAAAAGGGGCATTTGATACTCTCTCTCAATCATGTACTGTTAAAATTGGCAGTACAGTACTGTATAAAGTAAGGGACTTGCTGAATGTTAAAGCTTTGTGTTTGCTGTACAATACAATTATTTTGCCACATTTAATTTACTGTGTTGGTGTTTGGGGCACTGCTTGTAAAACTGTAACCCGGTCTATTTTCATTTTACAAAAAAGAGCTGTAAGACTTGTCTCAAGAAAACATTATTATCATATTTCAAGTATTTTGTTTTATCAAATGAAATTACTTAAGTTTTATGATTTGGTGGATTACAATATTCAATTAATTATGTACAAGGCTCAGAATAACATACTACCACCACATATTCAAGCATATTTTGTAAAAAGGAACAGTTGTTATAATTTGAAGGGAATGGATATTTTTGTAAAACCGAAGTTTCGAACCAGTTTGAGGGGTAGGTCTACTTCAATACAGGGAATAAGTTTATGGAATTGTTTGGACTGTGATATTAAAAATGAGAAATCATTATTTTTATTCAAGAAAAAGATCAAGAATATTTTGTTGACAAGATATCTATAAGTTAGTTAATATCTATTAGCTATAATGAATAATTGTGACAATTTAATGTTTTGTTGTATTATTTATGATTATTGCTTGAATTTTATTGTTTATATTGATTTGTTAAAGGAGACCACATATAGGTATTTAAAATTTTTATGTTATGTCTGTGTGCTATCTTGACAATATTAATTCATTTTAATACACAAAATAATTCTTAGATAATTAATTATACCCTTTTTAATTCTGCCATTTTTAACTTTCGTTTTGAACGACCGGTTTCTTGAAGTCCACGCCCTTCAACGATCTGTTAACGCCCTCTGTAACAGCCAGTATCTGTAATGTGTTGTTGTTTTAAAATTAGCTCTTTTTTTATTACTCATTTGACTTACTGTTAGTGCTAGCTTAAGATAACTTACCGAAACCCGTCTGAGCGCGCCGCAATTAGCTGCTCCTTTTAGCATGAGACCACCCGAATCCGAAGCTAATGTTAGCTTGTTCCTCTTCCGGTGTTCGCCAGCTTCGCTCGTTGCACGCGGAGATTTTGGGAGTTATCGCTGTTCCAGTCAAGACAACAAAGTTCACCAAGTGTCTCCCGTAAATTAATCAGTAAGGAGAAGGTCCTCGCTGCTGCGAGGCTGCTGCGAGGGCAGCAGCGAGGCTGTACAATTGAAGCTCCGCTCCATCGCGCCAGAAGAGGGTCCCGTTGCCGCTGGTCCCTACGCCGGGGGTCCGCTCGTTTAATTTTTGACGGCTGCGCGTTGGGAGCGATCGCAAATACACTAAAAATTGAACTAAAATATAAAAATAACAATTATACTTTATTTATAAAGCCATTTAAAAAAAACACAGCTGCAACAAAGTGCTGTACACATGAAATTAAGAACATATAAACAAAAGATGAGATGAAATCATGAAAAACAACAGTCATGTGTTTAATACAGAAGTGGGTTGAGCCTAACCAGGGGTTGCTAGGTGAGGGGCTGGACTCAGGTTTGAGGTGATTGGCTACGGCCTGTGACGTCAATAACTGCAGGAAGTGTGAATCCTGGTGTATTTATCAAAAATAAATAAATCTACTTAGAGTAAATAAACCACTGGGTGCATTTTTTTGGCACAAGGACTGTTTTTTTATGAAGTAAATACCCAAAGTTGAGTAAAAAAAACATTAAAAAGTGAATTTTGCATCTGTGGTACCCTTTAAGAAGGGGCAGATATGATAAGATATTCTTCTTCTTCTGCCTCCTTTCATTTTATATGTATTTTATTTATTTGTATCTGTAATTGTATTTGTGTTTTTTTTAATTGAAATCAAATGAATAAACCTTTAAAACAAAACAAAAACAATTTTTTTTGTCATGTATTGTTTTCTCAGGAAATTTCTCTGTTACCCTCTCTTTCTCTATTAATGCCAACTACTACCCTACTAGTGAATTTTATTTTTAAAATTACAAGTGTATTTGATGACATTGTTCCAGTTTGAATTAAAGCAGTTTCTGGAAATAGGAAGTCACTGTGGAGGAGTGTTCTGCAGGCCACACTACAAAAAAATAATGTGTTGACTAAGCGCAAGTGGAGGAAAACAAAACTTCAATTCATTATGAACTTAGAAAGTATCAGAAAATTTACTAATTAGAGATTAAAAAACAAGACAGGTACAGTTCTTCTTGTCCATAAATCACTGAAAGGCTTAGCTCCACAGTACTTCAGGACCATCTTATACATTATGAACCTCCCAGACCTCTCAGATCAGCAAACACAGGATTATTAGTTGTTCCACAAATCAGAACCAGAAGTGACGAAGCTGCTTTTAGTTTTCACACCTCTTACATGTGGAACAAAGGAGCAGAGACATGAGCCTGATCTGATCATATTAATATCTAAATAAAAGACATCATCTTCTATTGCTTTTAACTAATTGATATTTAACTGTTTAATACTGCTTTTAATAATTGTTTTTAAATGACTGAAAATTGTATCTTGGTGTGTGTGTGAAATTTTTTATTTATTAAAGTTTTATTCATTTTACATATTTAAGAAAAACAACATCAAAGATAATGAAAAAAAAAAAACCATTTAATAAATATGTGAAAAAAAATCAAAATACATAAAATGAAAGGTGGCAAAAAAAATCCAAAAAAGCTAAGTCTGGTCCTCCAGAGGACCAGACTTAGCTTTTTTGGATTTTTTTACCTGGATTATTGAGCATGCATCAGGGTGGCAGAAAGAAGATTTTTTTTTCCAAAAAAACCAAAAAAAAAAAACAGTTTACAAACAATCAATTCAAACAATTAACTACCAAAAACAATAGATCAATTTAGTAACATTTCACACTCAATAATCAACAAATACATTAGGATGCATTACTTAAAGCTTTAGTATTTTGCTAGCAGTTTAGACTTGATAATTTTTTTGAATTTCATCACAGAGTTTACATCTTTAACAACTTTTTCCAAAATATTCCACAATTCCACTCCCTTACCTATATCTAGGTTTAACAAACATTTCAGTTCCCTTTAAACTGTAATGACTTTCTCTCTTTATGAAAAACATTTGAACATTTGTGGGTGGCACATTCTTATGAGCCTTATGCATTACTAACAAAATATTATAATCTACCAATTCATAAAATTTCAATAATTTGAGTTGTTTAAATAATACATTTGATGGATGACAATAAGGCTTTCTAGCAATAATTCTCACCGCTCTTTTCTGTAAAATAAAAATAGAATTTGTTATAGTTGTACCGGCTTTACCCCAAACCTCCTACATAGGTAGCTGTTCGTGTTATCTTGTTTTTATTCCGTAAAGCACCTTGAGTTGCAGTCTCTTGCTACTTCGCGGTTCATTTTTCACAGACTCACTCTATTGTGGTTTTTCAAAATAAGACTGGACATGACACACAACTGGCTGATTGATGGATGAGCCACACAATCGGCATGAACAGCGAGGATACACTAAACTTAGATTAAACTTAAATTATCCAAACTAAAGTCATTCGAAGAAATATCTACAACAGTTAAGATATTAATTATTCATAACCTTCAATAGAACCACATGCCAAACACATCTAAACACTTTAAATGTATATTGAACATCATCTCTCAGCTGAAAGTCTCCAGTCCCATGAATCTTTGCAACAATGTCAGTGAGTTGTGTGTGTTATTGACTCCATAAGAGCGTAATAACTCTGTCCCCTGTAAACCGTCTTGGGAGGCTGTGTGTAAATGAGACGGTTCTGCTACATTAGCTTCATAACACCATAATCCTTTCTCTATAAACCATTACATGCGCCGCAACATTTCTGATTTATGGCAGCCGGAGAACCAATGGGAAAAAATGAATGCTGGCAAAACGTCCCAGGGACAATATTGAGCAGATTTTAATTGTGATTTCATTCAAGTGGCCGTTAGCCGAATGATGAATGGAGGCTAACCTTCCACTCAGCCAAGCTCTGGAGAGAGTCTTTAATATGACAATTAAGTGTCTGTCTTTTAGATTTTATTGTATCTTTCCCTCTCGATCTCCTGAGCTACCCCCCCACCACCACCACCACCTCTACATTTCCTCCCCTCCTCCCCATCTCTCCTCCTCCTGACATAACTTCATCTGTACAGTGCAGCTTTTGTGCAGATTAAATTGAGACTCCGGTTTTCTCCATCTCACAGCACTTACTTATGTTTTATGACACTCACTAAATCAATTTTATGTTGTTATTGATCCTCGCCCCCTCCTCCTACTGCCCCACTCCCCTGCTCAAATCGACACAAACCATTTTGCCTTTCGCTCCCTGATTCTTCCCACTGTTGTCTTGTTGGTGACTTCACGAGTCTGAACGACCAGCCTTCTGTCTGGAAGAGAAACTGTGGCCTCCCTTAGAACAAAGACCACAAAGCCTCATGTGAACTGATAAATATGATCAGCTTTTTCTATACACCTCTAAATTGTGTTGTTGTGAAACCGTTTTTCCAAGACCTTGTGCATCATCTGGCAGAATAAAAGTTTGGAAAAAAATGGTGAAAGTAAATAAAATCACTTTTGTGCCTTTAATGTGGATGCTTCAGTGTAAAATGAAAGCGTAGTTTGAAGGTATTTTGTTGGTTTCACATTCATTGTTGGGAGCGACAACGCTTCTGGCAACAAACGAGCATCATCTCCTGACTGTATGAAACCACGAGCGTCTTTGCAAACTGAGCCAGTGCGACTAAAGGCCAGAGGTCTTAGAGTTTGTGGGGCACATTGGGATT